>CAKNXH010063481.1:40641-70007 GCA_932178445.1 Andricus quercusramuli | reverse complement strand
TTTATTTATTTATTGGACCGTAAGACCGAAAAAAAAGAGAAGTTTTTGAACTTTCAAATTTTGAAATTATATCAACGGTCGAAGAAGAGGAAGGAGGAACAACTTGGGATCTTGCTCCAAAAAGTTGATTTAGATAATTATATCACTGAAGGTATTTTAACTCTGAAATAACTTACCATTTCTTTCGAAGACGCATTACTCTGGAAGGATGCATTTGAAAAGGCGAAGAAAATAGTGGGCACGGAATGCGAGATTTACTCTGGCAAATCAAATCCAGATGACTACAATCCTGAAAGCGAAAGCGACAGTTGCAGTGAAGTGAGTTACGGCGAGGAGAGCGATGATGAGGAAAGCAAACTTTCGAAAAGCACAAAAGGCAGTGCTGACATTAGTAATCTAGAGGCTTCTGGAGAGCATGAATCCAAAGAAACCCACAAAGATATTGAGGTCGCGACGAAAAACACGGAGGAAGTTACAGTTGGTCTCGAAAAACTCACCGTAAAAAATAATTGCAATAATTAAGAATTAAATTATCAGACTTATATTTGGAGTGAACATTCCAGTATGCATACCCACACACAAACACAAATGTACTTCGTATACGCCCACTTATAGTTGCAAACGCATTTTATATATTATGAATACGAGATTTAATCAGTGAATTTTTATTGCTGAAGAATAAACAATGAAATTGTTAATAATAATAGACCGGTTGAATGACTTCAATTTTTATTGATAAGATGATATTTATACTGCTGTTGTACATGGAATCTGTGATTTTTTTAACGAACCGAAGCGACAGAATTTATACTAGAATCATCTAGCCACATATAATAGTGAGATCTGTCATACAAAGGTAATAAATAGATTCTTAAGTAGTTTCTGGGTTTTCCTTGCAAGCTTGATTGATTCCACTTTTATTCCAGTAGTTCCCCGTTGTAGAAATGTTTGTAGATTATTTATCACATAAATGCTTCAGCCTTTGGTAAACTAACAAATAAAAATTGTACCCACTAATTATTGTATGAGAGACAGTCAACAACTTCTTTTATACAAGAGTTCCTATTTTGTGCAACTTTTTCTTATTGTCACTGCCGTCCCAAGATAAAAAAAAATTAATTGAAGATACCTGGGGGCCTGTCCTAAGTCTTGGCTGGTCCCAGAATTTGACCTTTCCATTTGATGTAGGTTCAAAACCTTGCAATTTTTATATTCTGAATGTCCGTGAAGTTTCAATATAATGTCTCTTATTTATAATTAAGTGATTTAAAGTTCATCCTTGTGTGAGAACGATTGCAAAATATTTCTTCTTTCCTCCATTGAGCGCTTCTTGTCATTGGATAGTTTTCCTTTGAGCAGGCCTTCGATTCTTGTTTGTTCACTTTGTACGAATACGTCGCCTCGATCCAAAATTCTTTCCATTGTTTTGATGTAAACTTTTGCAGCTGCTCTGTGTTCTTCTGGCAAAGAGTCCTCGAATATCTTCGCTTTGCTCATAATTTCCTGTAAGATAGAATTTTGTGTTAATTTTTATATTACCTGCGATTTTTGAATGAAGCATGTTTTATGAAAAAATTGTACTACGATTTATTGACAAAATTTTTAAGACGTATTTTCCAGTGTGAATTTTTAACTCGTAAAAAATGTGACGGTTGTGTCTCTTAAACTATTTTGATACTATAAAATAAATATAGAATTAAAATACTGAGAAGAAATAGCAATTGTCTATGGTCAAAAATCGAAATGAAAATTGTAAACGACAATTTAGATATTTTTAACAAAGTATCTTTCTAATAAAAATAATATTAGTATATCAGAAAATAAGTACCTGTCTGTCTTTTTCGCTAGCGGATTTAAATTCTTCTGCAAGTCTGTCCAATTTTTCGACGCATCCAGGTAAACCAAGATACACTCCTGACTTCGATTTAATGAACCTTTTGATATTGTCGGCATTAAAATCTGCGTCTTTCTCTGCTACGAATTTCAAGGGTTCCTTTTTTCCGTGAAGGAAAAGCAACACAGCAGGATAATCCTCTTTTTTAATGTTATAACGTTCCGCAAGATCCGCGTTATCTTTGTTACCAAAATCTTTCACACCGATTTCAGCTAACAAAATGTCTGGAGAATCTTTTGTCGCAGCTGCAACTTTTCCGAATTCTTCGTGCTTTTCTCCATATGGAAAAGCGACATCAAATTTAACTGCGGCTACTTTAAACTTTCCAATTACCTAGAAAAGGTACAAGGAGTTCAGAATAATTAGTTTATATTGTTAAAACGATTTTAGTCGTCTCTTAAACTTGGGGAACTTTTTTTACGCAAAAAACAGTGTTTAAAACATCGGAAAATTAAAACCACTAGAGAAAAAATTAGTCCTCATACTTCGAAGAATTTATTTTTTCAAAATTGTAATCAAAATTACTATCTATCTAATTCTAATCAGTTTGAAAGTTCTAGAAAGTTCTTCAGAGATTGTAAATTAATTATTTTGATTAATTTATACATAAAACCTTGCAGATATTTTAAAAAATGATACTAAAACTTTGAGAATTGTGCACTATGAGCATTAAACTTTTTCAAATTGCTTCAACATATATGAAATAAGGATGCAAATATTTTAACACGTTAATGATCAGTTCTTGCATCGCATTAATGGAAATAACGACATTCCGTGTCTTTAAAGTGTGTGCAAAATTTCAGATTCCTCTTAAGTGAGATTGGCGTGCAGGAATATTGTATTTCCGCATACAAAAGTGAGTAAGAATAACATCTTCCTGCACGCCAATATCAGAGTAGAGGCATCCTTTCTACTGAATTTTATAATAATATTTTACTCATTTTTCAAAAATTTGTTTACAATGAATCCAGGACTGCGCAGGATTTCCAGATTTTTGTTCTCATTCTTATGCACCCGAAAGTATTTACTAAATCTTAAAACACTTAGTATTTTCAACGGTCAAACTTAAAAAAAAAAAAAAAGGAAAGAGAGGGAATGAAACGCATGTGTTATTTGACTCTCTCAAGTTCGCCCCTTTGTTCTCAAAATCAGTCGTTTTGAAGTACTCTCAGAAGTCAGTCGTTTATTTGAAAATAGGGAAAGAATTTTTAAAAGAAAAGTTTCAAAACATTTTAAAAGAAGTTTCAAAATTTTCATTATTTTTCTAGAAACTCTTTTTATGTGTGCAGATTTATTCAATTCGTGTTTTAGAGGTCGGCCGGCAATCGGCAAACGGGAACATATCAACTCCTATCTAATAGAACGCTGCTTAAGGCTGGTGACCTTATCAGCATAAATCACCCACCTATTGAGACTCTCGGCTTCCTTTCTCATGTCCTTATCCCCCCGCCCCCCTCCCCCAGTAACAGAAGTTTTGGTGGGACTGACGTTACAGATTGACTCCACCATGAGACAAATCACTGCTTAATTCGGACATGATTTCGACTCGCAAAACAAATCTCGCGCATACAGGTGATAGTTGGGAGTACAATCTAAACATGAATAATACAAACAATAAAGTAGCCTCGGAAAGGACTGAAACTCGGATTGACCAAAGGCATGCACACGGTAAACGTAAAGGTCGTGTTTCGGGCGATGAATGGAGACTGGGTGTTTGGAATGCTAGAGGAGTGAATGATCTTAAGATAAGAGAACTACGAGAAACTATGCACGTAAGGAAACTAGACATTCTTTGTGTACCTGAGACGAAGAAAAAGGGTCGCGAATTTATAAAAATAGAAAATGGGGTGTTGGAAGGCGGTTGTGAAATATGGTCAGGAGTAGATAGCGAATCACATCGTAGTCAAGGGGTCGGTTTAATTATGAATGAAAAAGCAAGACAGCATCTCATAGGGCATAATTTTGTATCACCCAGATTGCTATGGGCTAGAATGAAGGTAGGAATCAGAAGATTATTTATCATAGCGTGCTACGCACCAGTTGATAGCGATTCGAGGGAAGTTAAGGACGCCTTCTGGGACACTTTAAATGATACAATAAGTACTTGCGACGAAGGTGAAAGAATAATTTTGTTAGGAGATATGAACGGATGGGTCGGCGTCCAACGTCAGGATACAGATACAGGAGGGGTACTAGGTAATTTTGGGGATCCAACAAGAAAAAATTATAACGGGGAAAAATTAGTTAGCTTATGCTTAGAGAAGGACCTATTTATTACAAATACCTGGTTTCGACATAAAATGATCCATACTTACACCTGGTGTAAAGGAAATAACCGCAGTATAATTGACTTCGTTATTGCAGATGAAAGACTAAGAGAACTAGTTACAGATACAAGAGTCATGAGGGGGGCCGAATGCAATACTGATCATTACCTTTTAGTCTCCAGGATGAACTTAGGGCGGGGGTGGAGAAGAAAGAGAACCAAACAAACGAAACAAACGCGAATCAAGGTCGAAAATTTACAGAAACCGGAATTACGAATAGATTTTCAAAATAAGATAAACGAACGCATAGATAAGGCAATTTGGGAGTCGCTTGAAAGGAACAAAGATGTAGAAGGTGCGTGGGCTTTATTGCGGGATACCATTGTTGAAACTGCGATTGAAGTGTGTGGTATGGCGAGGGTAGGAAAAAAGTCTGGCGATGCGTGGTGGAACGATGAAATTGCGGCAGCCCAACAAGAAAAGAAAGAAGCGTACAAAAGAACGTTGAACATGACAGGTCTTAGCGATGAGGAGAGAAATAGACTCAAAAATGATTACAGACACAAAAAGAGGAAAATTAAACGTCTAGTCAAAGAGAGTAAAGAGAAAACCAGAACAGAAGAAGAGAACAAAATAAAAAACTGCTTTGAAGGAATTATGAAACTATTATTTAAAGAGATGAAGGGAAGTAAAAGTACAGAGTTTTTTAGCATGAGAAACAGCAAAGGTGAAATGCTATATGATATAGACGGGATAGTAGACGCTTTAAAAGATTCTTTTAAAGAACTATTAGGAGGTGAAGATATAGGGCAACAAAACTACGACATTGAACATAATGCATTAGAAAACCCAATTGAAAAAGTCAGTGTCACTGAGGTCAGAGATATAATTAACAACTTGAAAAACGGTAAGGCTGCTGGTTTAGACAGTATTAGCGCTGAAATGCTTAAATACGGTGGCGAGTACATACCTCACAGGTTGTGCGAATTGATAAATTTATGTTTCGAGACAGGAGAAGTCCCAGACGATTGGAGAAAGGCGATTATTGTACCAATATATAAAAAGGGAGATAAAAGCAACTGCAGTAATTACAGAGGTATCAGCCTACTAAGTACCGTAAGTAAAATATACTCAAAAATACTTATTCGTAGGGTAATGGAAATTACAGAAGAGAAGATATGGGAAGTCCAAAGTGGATTTATGCCAGGAAGATCATGTACAGATCAGATATTTAGCCTAAGACAGATCACAGAAAAAAGCTTGAGAGTAGGAAAGAAAGTTTTCTGTGCATTTATTGACCTAGAAAAAGCTTTCGACACGGTAAATAGAAGTAAACTTTGGGAAGTCCTTAAAGAGTATGGAGTGAATGGAGGGCTCCTACAAGCAATAAAAACAATATATACGGGTAGTAAAGCAAGTGTAAGGGTAAATGGGAAACTGAGTGACTGGTTCGATATTATGCAAGGCGTGAAACAAGGATGCGTTATGTCCTCGTGGCTATTTATCATATTCATGGATAAGTGTCTAAGAACTGCCCTCTTCGACGAAAAAGGTATAGATCTCGAAACCGTCAAAGTACGTGGGTTGGCTTTCGCAGATGACAAGATTGTTATGGCAGAATCAGTCGAAGACTTGCAAAGAATGTTGAATAAACTTAACACAAGCATGAAGAACATGGACCTCAAAATTAACGTGAATAAAACGAAAGTCATGGTGTTTGAGGGAAAAAGTGAGAAAACAATATGCAACATTGTCCTAAATGATGTGAGATTAGAACAAGTTGACAAGTACGTATATCTAGGTAGTCTATTCACTAGCGACGGAAAAATAGATGGGGAGTTAGATAGGCGCATAAATAAGGGCAAGCAGGTTATCGGTAGAGCAGGGTCCATCCTCAGAAATAAAAACATATAAAAAAAAGCTAAAATGGCCATACATAACTCTATCTTCGTACCAACTGTACTATACGGTAGCGAGACATGGACCTGTCAAGAAAAGGACAGGAGTAAAATCAACGCGATCGGCATGAAACCTCTGCGCACAATATGCGGGAAAACACTGATGGACAAAGTCCGAAACGAGATAATCCTCAAAGAATGTGGTACAGGAGACACGTTAGTTGACATATGGGAAAGAAATCAGTTAAGATGGTTCGGACATCTTGAAAGAATGAAAGATGAACGACTGACGAAGCAAGTATATAAAGGTAAAGTAAATGGCAGAATGCCCAGAGGTAGACCGCCGAAAGAATGGTTAGAATCTGTAAATGAGACATTTATCCGAAGAGACATAAGAAGTCATAGGAACAGAAGAGCTTGCATGAAGAAGTGCATGGACGTAAAGGAAGCTAGAGTAGTATGCCAGGACAGAAATGTGTGGCGACAAATAGTTTATAAGCAGAGTGACAATAGAGTGAATGATGCCTGAAACAAAGACTTTGGATACTAATGGGCCCAAGTGGGGAACCATACATAACAATTTTGTGAGGCTCCTCACTTGGGGTGATCGCTAGAGAGATTGATCAGCAACCTGGGTCGGAGCAGTGTTGCGGAGTGAACGTGTTATTTGAATAAATAACACGAAAACTCCAGATCAATCTAAAATATCTATACCATAACACATATACCTACATACCTATCTACCTTATACCATATAACGACCTACTTTACACCTATATACCTATCCCACTACTTTCCAACCGAGCAAGTCACGCCTACCCCGAAAGGGAAATGGCTTAATGGTATAATAATAATAAATAATAATAATTACAGACACGAATATTCAATTTCACTGCACTTTTTGCAAAAAATATTGTATGTGGCACGTGCGAGAATTCCACTCGTGTGAAGTTTGTTAGAGTCGTAGAATAGTCAACTTCTCGCACTTGTTACTCAATTACTATGTTGCATGACATATCATGAAAGTTGAAAAAAGTCTTTTAAAAAAGTCGATTTCTCAACTGATGTCACAGTGGTCGAAGTGAGTTTACTTTTCCCACTAGTGGGAAAAGTACTCTCTTCGATCCCTGTGACGTCATCAGTTGAGGAATCGACAACTTCATCGTCTCTCGACGACCTCCTGAGCCGAATTTCCATCGCGAGTGTTGCACAAAGTATTATGTGAACCTAGCGGGAGACGACGATTCGACTCGTGTGATTGCCGAGCTCGCGCGGCAAACTACACACTCATATAGAATCGCCAGCTTCTCCCACTCGATGCACAATATACTATATATTTTTTGTATTCCTGCAATTTTATTTTTTAAGCAATAATCTGAAGTCTTTTAAGTCATTCAAAATTTTGGAACGTTACAAGTATTATATACTTATTTTATATTTTAAAGTTGAGTCGAAACCTAACTCCTTACAGAAAATGAGAGAAAAACTACAATGGAAAATAGATAACTTCATAGTTCTGTTTCCGTAAATCCGTATTGTATAATTTCAAATCGAAAACTATCATAAAAAGAGTAGTTTCAGATAAAAAAAAAAAAAAACTATTGAAAGTATTCATAATTAAACAGTTTCAAAATTGATCAAAGTTTGACGTTGATAACGTTCAAAATGAATATTTCTAAATTGCACAATTTTAAATTGGAAAGTTTAATGGTTGAAAATTATACTCTGGAAGCATTTAAAATTGAACAATTTTAAATTAATAGTTCCTAAAATTGTATAATTTTAAACAGAAACCTAAAAGTTGATTCAAAGTTTAAAAAAAGAGAGAAGCTTCAATAGTTCAATTATGCACAAATGAAAATAGTGGAAATGCAGCTTCACAAAAAATTATAATAAAGTACAATATTGTGAAAATTGCAATTTTTTGTAAAAATTAGTATAATCGTAAAATTTGGTAAAAGTGTTCGAATAGGCAAAAATAAAATACTTTTTTTTTCTATTATTCGGAAACAAATACTAAATTTTACAAGTAATTACAAATTTCAAAATATTGTACATGATTCTAATTAATTCTATTTTCTTGTAAAAGGGTGCTTACATTAGAATAAATGTCCATATTGAATAATTTAAATTACATAAATCACAAATTGTCGTAAAAAATTGAGTAATTTTAAGTTTAAAGCGTTTAAAATTGAATATTGTGAAATGTGACGATTTTAAATTATATATATGTATATTATATATGTGTGTGTGTGTGTGTGTGTGTCTGTGACGTGGCCATAGGTGTATTTTACCGCGGTTCTACTGGGGGCTATTGACATTTTCTTTTTAGATGGCAGTTGCTCATAGTGGTACCCTGCAGTGGTTGTTTAACTTTATACAATATATATATATATATATATATATATATATATATATATATAAACATAATAATGTGGGTTCATATTTAAATCATTAAAAATTGTACAATTTGACATTATGATGGAATAATGAAGAGAAAATAATATGAAAATATAATAATTTACAGTTGCAATCTTTTAAAATTAAATAATTGTTACGGGTTTCAAATACTTTAGTTTTAAATCATAAAATATCGACTGCCTTCAACAAAATAGCTTTTCAGAGTACCAATTATTGAATTACAATTTTTTTCAGAATGCTTCGTACTGATATTTTTAAAGTTTTAAAGACCAAAAATAAAAAAAAAGTCTATATCAATGGCTTTGAGTTTGAAAGAAAAGTATAAAGTATATTTAATTCTGAAAACTGCTGCTTGGAAAGTGCATTGAATGGTTTATTTTAAACAGTGACTAATTTGGAAAACCTTTCAGAATTAAACTGATTCCAATTAGAAAGATTACAATTTTTAATTGTACATGAATGAACTTTTGTACTTAAAATTTCTGAATTTGAAAGTTTTTAAATCTTCAAATTTCAGAGAATTCCACTTTGACTGATTTAATTTTCAGTTTAGTGTCGAATACTTATGCAAATAAACAAATTTTCTGCTACAAAAGCTTGCATTTTTAAAATCCTATAGACCGAGAAATATTTGTTGCAAAATGGGAATTTTTTCATAGATTGCATAGGCCACCATACTGTTTTTTTTCACTACGGAAATCTAAAGTCACATAAAAAGCAATAATACATCAAGATAGTGAAATAAAAATTTAAGAGTTTTCTGCTTGTGAATAAATGTCACAAATGGTATCATTATCAATTAAATCAGAATCTGACACAATTTCAAGTATAGAACCGATTTGCAAATGCAATATTTAGTAACATACATAATACATATATCATTATGAAGTTAATTTTTATTGGTTTAAGAATCGATTGGACTGCCAAATTACCCAATAAATTCAGTTGAACGCATAAAAAATGCTTACACTCACAAAACAGTAATTAATTTTTACTTCTATGTAATCGTTTAAAAAAAATCTTCTCTTTCATATAAATTCAATACTAAAATCCATAAGGTTACACTGCCCGAAGTGACTCGCGTGGACTGAGTACGCATAGTCATTTCGCGTAGTTTTTTAGTCGCTGAAAGAGAATTTGGCCATACAAATGCGATCCTAGCGCAGGTTTTCGAGATATCCTAACCTAAATGTGTGAAAAACACTGTTTTTCGACGGTTATGTAGAAACGTCAATTTTTCTTCTCAAAAACTATAAACAGCATTTTAAAGTACAAGTCTTGCTCTTTCAAATGCTGTTGAGTTTGCTCAAATATCTTTTTTTTCTCGTAGAGATATTCAATTTTGAAAACAAAGGAAAGTAAAGTATCTTAAAACATGCAAAATCCATGTAACTTAAAATGTTCAAAATTGAATATCTCGACGAAAAAAAAAAAGATATTTAAGCTAACTCGACGGCATTTGAAAGAGCAAGACTTGTACTTTAAAATGTGTATTATAGTTTTTTGAGAAAATTATTGTCGTTGCTACATAACCTCAAATATGTCGAAAAACAGTGTTTTGCACATTTAGGTTAGGATATCTCAAGAACCTGCGCCAGGATCGCATTTTTATGGCCAGATTCGGTTTCAGCGACTCAAAAACTACGCGAAGTGACTATGCATACTCAATCCACGCGCGTTACGTCCGGTAGTGTTATATGTAGTATTAATAAAAATACCTTATCAAATGAATATGAATCTAAAGGAACACATCCTTTGCAATCCTCAGCAACTGCAAATTGGAAACCAACAGTCACTAGAATTGCGAAAAACGGACTCAATACATTTCGCATCTTGTAGAAAAATTGACTTCTGTGCTTGATTAAAAAATTATTTTCCTTCTTCCCTTTTAGACTTTAGATCACACTTCGCTGATAAGGAGTCTGAAGAGTCTCTTATTACTGTTATTATATCACTTATATATTTTTATATTTCTTCTTTCTTTTGAATTTCTAGGATAATTTTCAGTAACTAATAAGCAGTTGATCTCGACTCTTGTACTGCCAATCTCAAAATGGTTCTTTTCGCAGGTGTCTTCTGTTACGATAAGATAATAACAACTATAATGTCTAAAAGCGAAAAAATGACACCTTTTGAGCCCGGTTGCTGTGTGTATACAACGTGTACAAGATATGCAATCGTAAAATAATATATATCGTGGCGACTGCCCAGTAGCCACTTTCTGTTGCGCGACGAATCAGACTGAGCCACGATAGACCGGCTGTGAAACGCGCGATATTCGTTCTTCAACGCAACCTTCGGTCCTCCCTCGCTGACACCGAAATTCACAATTTACAGGTTAAACGATAACACGTTAGGTTAATGAGCTGACAAGAAGTAACAATACATTCTAGTTCAAGCAGTTTCTTGTTATCTTCAAGCAAATAACGAATACAACCGGTTTTTTTTTTTATCACGGGCATGAGAACTCGTTTCATTTTATGCTTGAAATTATATTTGCCTTTGTTATTAAGGATCCCTTCTAGAAATAATCGATTGGATACGATTCATAACAATTAAGTGTGATCAAATGTTGAATCTGTTTAAATTGTTGCTAATTGTGTCAATTGTTCCCAATCGGGTTGAATTGAGTGAATGCACTTGCCTGCAGTGCGCCCTCTACAGTTTTTGTTTGTAACACACACGACTCGCACGTGTTTATAAGTTGGAAATTAAAATTTTAATAATTCAACAAAAATTTCAAGTACAAAAAATTGAATATTTGTTCAGGCGGTATACCGAATGAAGACTCCAAAGTATGACCCTGGCGGACCGGCCGAACGCAAACATTACCCTACAGCGTAACGGTAAAGTAATGGTAAAGTAATATGGCATTATAATTGAAAAAAGAAACAAAATTAATATGTAAACTGTTGCAATTATAATAAAGCGTTAAAATTTACGTTAAATGGTCATGCCGTCATTGCAACAACTTGCTTTCTCATCGTTAAAAAATAAAAAAACAAAGTGGCTGTCATTCAAGTCAGGCCCCTGCACACTGGCAACCCACTTGAAGCCCCGTTAACGGGTTGCCAATATGCAGGGGCCCGACTGCAATGACAATTACTATGTTTTTTTATTTTTTAACGCTGCAAAAGCAACTATTTGCAAATACGGCATGGCCATTTAACGTAAATTTCAACGTTTTATTATAATTGCAACAGTTTAAATATTAATTTTATTTATTTTATCAATTATAATGCCATATTACTTTACCATTACTTTATCGTTACGCTGTAGCGTAATGTTTGCGTTCGGCCGGTCCGCCAGGGGAGGGTGAAGAGTACGTAAAAATCATGCCACCTAACGATGTGACAGTGATAAGTGTCTTTATCAAGCAGCAGTAGTAGTTTGATTTAGCGGGTATATTATTGTAAAACGTTTATTTACTTCTTTTTAAATTCATATTGTTGAAATTTTTGGTTTGAAAGCGTAAAAAACCGCTTGTAAATAATTATCACAATATTAAAATGCAGTAGTGACAATTTAACCTCTAATTCAGAATAATGGATACCCAATTGAAAACGATTGGAATCATTAGAACGTAGGATGGCGCCAATATTTTGAAACTCAGACTAAATAAATTGTAGGTAACTCATTAAATTCTTTTAACTTTTAGTATAAAAACTTATCCAAGCTTTTTAAATGTCTTCCAGTATAACAATTTTAAATCTATAAATAAGTTTGATTTGACATTCTCGAAAATTTCTAGTTTTGAATATTTAAAATACTTAATTTTGAATATTTCAAATAATTTGGTTTGCAATGCCTAGTCTTAAAATCTTTGAATTTTAAAGGTTTCAAATTTTTAATTGTACAACTGGTTTTCCTTCCTCAAGCACAGAAATTTTCAGGGTGGCGACTCGGCGGACGATTTCGAATTCCTGGTTTTCCCCGGTCAAGTTTTTCAATTTTCCCGACCAACTAAAAGTAACAAATTCGTATTTGACGGAAAACGCAAACATTTATTTTCATTCATGACGTTTATTCTAAACATTCTTCAACACAACAGAGCAAAACATTGCAAAATAAATCAATTTTCAAAAAATACTTAAAGTTTCCAGTAAAGATATCAATTTTCCATGAAAAAAATTAAATAGTTATACTTTCAATTAAAAAAATTAATTTTCAACAAAAAAACGGATTTTCAACAAAAAACTTGAATTTTCAACCAAAGTGGTGAATTTTCAAATAAAATTGTGAATATTCAACTGAATAGTTAAATTTAAAAAAAAAAGAAATAAATGTTCACCTACAATTATATATGAATATTCAACTGGAACACTTGAATTTTCAACCAAAAAGATGAATTTTTGAACCAGAAGATTAATTTTAAAATAAAAATAATTATTCTGTACAAAAAAAATACAATTTTTCAACAAAATACATGAATTTTTAACAAAATAGTTGAATTTTTGATTCAAGAAGACAAATTTTCAACCAGATAGTTGAATTTTAAACTGAAAAAAATAATAATTTTCAACCAAAAACGGAATAGTAACATTTTTAGTAGGAAAAATTAATTTTAAGCCAAACATAAGAGTTTTCAACTAAAACAATGAATATTCAACTGAAATAGTTGAAGGGTATAAATGCAAAAGGAGTCAAGCGCCATTTTTCACTTTTTTCAGGAGAGACTAAAAACATGTTGTAAATTCAGCGGGACCACTTAAGAAAATAATAAGAAATTACTTTCGAGATACTTTCATGCTCTATCGAAATAAAAAAAGTTTGCTCACAAAAAGCCATCCGGTTTCGATAATTTGAATGAAACAGGTCACGTTTCGAGGTGGGATTTTGGGTCCGTATCGACTTTTAACATCTTTCAACATTAATTGTGGAGTCAATTTGTAGTTTAAGAAAAAACTAAAAATTTGAATTCTAGCTATTGAATGGAAGAATTGATTTCCAAAAAGTTTGTTTAAAAAAAATCATGCTGTTTCGCGAAATTTGAAAATCCAATTATGACTTCGAAATGGTGTCAAACTGACATTTCAACTTCAAAATAATGACGATAGCAGTAATAATTTGGCATATTTCCAAAAAATGCGGAATTGGGTTTTAGGTTATTCAGCGCTGAACGGAAGGTACCCAAATAGTAATTAAAAATAATTAGCCAGTGTCGAGAAAAATGAAATTTGATTTTTTACTTTGTGGTTAGAAAAGCTTCTCGGACTGTGAACACAAGAACACAAATTTTGAGAAATGATGCCCCAAAAAAATCTTTTGGCAGGCATGTGTAATAGAATTTATCTGATTTTTTGAGCTAATAAACCCGATTTCGAAAATTTGGCGCTGACCCCTTTTGCATTTCTACCCTTCAGTTGAATTTTCGAGCAAAAAAATTAATTTTCACTCAAAAAGATAAATTGTCAACCAAAACTTAAATAATTAAATTTCAAGTTAAAAAAATTAATGTTTAATCAAACAAGAGAAGATATGAATTTTCAAATGAAATTGATAATATTTAACTGAAATAGTTGAATTTTAAACCAGACAGATGAATTTTTTACTGAAATGATGAATCTTTAACTAGAATAATTGAATTTTTGACCAAGAAGATGAATTTCTACCAAAAGACGAATTTATACTAAAAAAGATCATTTTCCTACCAAAAATCAAATAAATAAATTTTTAACAAAAAAATGAATTTTTAACTGGAATTATTGAACATTCCACTGGAATAATAGTTACATTTTCATTTGAAAAAAAATAATTTCCAACCAAGAAATATTCAAAGAAAAAGAATAGTTGAATCTCATGCCAAAAAGATGAATTTTCAACCATAAAGATTATTTTATACGAAAAAGTCAAATTTTCCACAAAGTAAAAGTTCAAAGTTCAATTTATTTTTTCTAGCAATTCAAAACTCCGATTAATTATGTTTCTCGCCTCGAAATTTTTTCATTGTCCAAGTTAATTTTAAGCTGAAAAATCGAGGAAAAAATTATTTAATTTTTGGACAAAAATAATTATTAACTTTTTTCTTCGGCATTTTTTGTGGTAAAATATGTTGATATGGCAGCACACTTAGCTCGCGGGAATTATTACAACAGTTTATTTAATTTCTTTCAATAATCCATAATGTTAAAAATGTATTATTAAAAAAAAGTAAATAAACATTTTCAAATAATTCCCGCGGAATGAAAGTGCTGCCATCAAACGGCCGCTTTTTTGACCCCGATCGGGAACGATTGAAACACTCAATCGTTGTCAATCGTTCAGACACGATCATTAAGAAACACGATTGGGAACAATTGAAATTTTTGGTCTATCGTTCTAAATTAATTCCAATTGATTATTTCTAGAAGGGATAGAGACGAAAATTTCCTGTATCGAAATATACATATAGCTAGAGAGATTCAAGCATTTTTCGACAAATGTTTTATTCCAATAATATATTTTCAATAATTGTCAAGATTAATTGTGTGCCGTTAAAATATATATTGATTAAAGTAGAGATAAAGAATATTTTGTTAACTATTGTGATGGAGGGTGCACTTTTATTGTAATAAAATGTCTTAAATTCTTAATAAATCAAATACATGTTGTATTAAAAGTATTTGTTGGAAGTCTCATTTTTTAACTATTAATTACGAAGGAATAGTAAGGAGTAGTATCCCTGTATGTGGGGAGTGGGACGAGCGACGTCCAAGAATTCGTTAATGCTTGCCACGAATGAAAACTCGTATGCTGGCCCGTGCACATGCGCACTGGCGGTTGCCATGCCAACGACGTCAACACGCGTTTGAAGTTTCGAAACTTGTGTATTGAACGAACATAACCTACATGTGCATCGAGATGTCAAAATATAGCATAGGGGAGTGGGTATAACACGTGACGGCGAAAACAGCTCTGCGCATGTGCTCGCGCCAGCATACGAGTTTTCATTCGTGGTAAGCATTAACGAATTCTTGGACGTCGTTTGTCCCACCTCTGTTCACCAAACACATAAGGCGATACCACTCCTTACTATTCCTTCGTGCTATTAATATAGTAATGAGACAAATGTTTTAATTTAAATTTGAGTTAATTTTCTTATTTTTGTCGGGCTTTCACTGCTTTCAGCAAAACACGACGGTCGTCCTATGATATCGAGGACTTAATCTTGATGTTTTTGGAACACCAGAATAACTTCTTTGGACGAACCTTTTTTATTCTCTTTTAGCATATCCATATCTCAAAAGTATTTTTTTATTTTTGTTAATAATTGGAAATAAAAATCGTAATTACTACCGAAAGCTAATTTTCAAAACCTATCAAATTCTAAACTCAAAATTCTTAGACGATTTACTCGGAATTGGCTAACTTTTATGGATCATTTCTTTTTTGCCCGCATTCAACTTACTTCTACATCTATTTCCTTGAAACTGCATAACTTTTTCTAATTATATTTCGGCCATAATTCAGCAACCCTTCAGCTTAGAAGTGGACTTAGTTTTATCTTTAAATGGCGATTTCGAGTTTACAGATAGTTTTTTCGCACTCCTGAAAAATTCGGATTTTGTTGGTTATCTAGGTCTGTATTGACAAAATTCAAATGTTGAAATTTAATATGGTTTCATGTAGTTTCATGCAATTTTGAATACGTTTTCATATATTCATTGAATTAAATTAGAATATATGCTATTAAAAAAATGTACCCGCCACGCGGGTACATTCTCATCGCACGCCACTCGCTTCGCTCGCACATGCTCGTCAAGTATCTCGTGCTTGGCACTCAATTTAGTCCAAAATGAGAACTTTTCTACATTCAGTTCAACTCAATTATATTAAATGTATATTATATTTATTTCTGTACCTCGGTCTGGGACTGCCCTGGCGGACCGGCCGAACGCAAACATTACGCTACAGCGTAACGGTAGAGTAATGGTAAAGTAATGCTAAAGTAATATGGAATTATAATTAATAAAGGAAACAAAATTAATATGTAAATTGTTGCAATTATAATAAAACGCTAAAATGTACATTAAATGGTCATGCCGTAATTGCAACAAGTTGCTTTCTCAGCGTTAAAAAATAAAAAAACAAAGTGGCTGTCATGCAAGTCGGGTCCCTGCAGACTGGCAACCCACTTAAAGCCACGTTAGCGGGTTGCCAATATGCATGGGCCCGACTGCAATGACGGTCACTATGTTTTTTTATTTTTTAATGCTGCAAAAGCAACTTGTTGCAATTGCGGCATGACCGTTGAACGTAAATTTCAACGTTTTATTATAATTGCAACAGTTTACATATTAATTTTGTTTCCTTTATTAATTATAATGCCATATTACTTTACCATTACTTTAGCATTACTTTACCGTTACGCTGTAGCGTAATGTTTGCGTTCGGCCGGTCCGCCAGGGTGCTTATTCAAATATTACAAAATAAATTACAAATTTTATTTTTTATGATTACTTTATTAATTGTACTCTATTTTGTACTCATTTTTATTCCCAGCTACCCTAAAAAATGTATCATTGCAATGAATTTATATTTATTGCAATTCATAATATGCATTAATATTGAAACAAGTATATTTTTATTGTCTTGCTTTTATAATTTAAAAAGTGCGCATCCTATAATAAAACAATTTTGTGAATTAACATTTTGTTGCACCTTGTGTCGTTTTTCCAAAAAATTAATTTGTTCATTTTCAAAGTTATTGTTTATGATTAAAACAAAAAATACGCATCCTACCAAAAAATAATCAATGAAAAATTTGCAGATCCTTTTCGGGCGCACAATTGTTGCCGATTCATCTTTTTTGATAGCTTGTATTGTTTGTCAAAAAATGTTATTTTTTATTTTTAATGTTGTTTTTTATGGATAAAGCAAAAACCACGAGTCCTATCGAAAATTGTTTAATAACAAATTTATAGATCTTTTTAGGGTGAACAACTTTTGTCTATCAATTTTTTTCGTATCTTGCAGGGCTTTCAGAAAGCCACTTTTTTATTCTTTAGACTTTTTTCATATCCTGTGTTGTTTGGCCTAAAATTTTCATTTTCGCTTTTTTTTTAAATTTTCAAAATGCTATAACTCTGATAATTTTCTTTTTACCGAAAAAAGTCATTGGGATAAATTGTTCAAGTTTTCGAGTACTATGAATAACCGTACATAGAATTTTTGAACCTTGAAAAAAATGGTCTCAAAAATTTGGAAAATGCTATTTTTAAATATTTGTCCGAAATAGCTGGCTAACGAACTTGACCTTCAGTTTACGATACTAAAAGAGGGTACCAAAGACCAATCTAATAGATTAATTCTTTCTAAAGTCATCGTGTTCACAGACAGATACATACAGACAGACACATTCGTAAAAACCCTTTATCGGGTTCGTAGGGTCTCACAACGTGGACATTTCAAAACAACGGGGGGGGGGGGGGGGGGTCCAATTTTACACAAATCTAATAAATTCTCTGATGAGAATGTAAAAAATCAAATTTTTATAACTTACGAATGGTATTAGGTACACTACCCATCAGAAGGCGAATAAAATTAAATTTTTGTATACAACTTTGGGCTGGTACTAATATAGGTTTTTGTTTTCTAAATACTTAAAAAGCTACAGTAGATGTTAGTTGATGCGACATTAGATGAAAAGGATAAATGTAGGGTCCGTACCACTGTTCTCATGTGTTTCCTGGGTAAACCCAGGATTTCCTGGGTTCGTTCCCAGCATTTCCGGTGTTTTATTCGGATCCAGCTTTTAATGGCCATTCCGACACAGAAAGTCCCTATTCCCAGTACTGGTTCCGGTCCTATGTATTAGCTCGGTGCACCACGTTTTGCCATCTGGTCCGCCTTTTCGTTGCCCTTGATCCCTGTATGACCAGGGACCCATATGAGATCCACTTTGTTCCTTTCTGCAAGTTGATTTGATGCCTTTTTGCATTCCCAAGCCAGTTCTGATGTTATGTCTGGTTTCAGCGCAGCGAAGGACGGCCAGGACCTCCGCCTGAAAGACAGTAGCGTGTCACCCAAGTGTGATCCCTACCCCGTTCCCACTCTCGCTGTCATAGATTCCTGCTCCTGACCCTCCCTCTCCCCTGGAGCCATCGGTATACCAGATTTCCCCCTGGAGGAGCGGGTTACCATTTGCTTTCCACAGATCCCTGCTTGGGATGCAGACGCGAAAATCTTTGGCGTAGTTGAAGCGTTTTGTTATTTTATCTTGCCTCATCTGTAGAATCGACAGTGCATTGATATTACTCGGGAGCATTCCATCTATTTGCTCTTGCTAGGCAGCCCATCGCGTGTGCTGCTTTAGTGGTTATCGCAACATGTAGGGATTGTAGTCTTCGCAGCCTGTCCTGCATTGTTTTAAGTTCTGCCCGTGGCCACCAGACCAAGGACGCATATAGGAACATGGGTTTCAGGACAGCAGAGTAGAGCAATGCAAGCATTTTAGGCCCTAGCCCCCACGTCAACACAAAGGCTCTCCTGCACATCCAAAAAGTCATGACGAATTTCCTGCAGTGGGTCTCCAGGTGCTTTGCCCAGTTCAGCTTGCTATCTAGGATTACTCCCAGATATTCAACTGAATCTGAAAACGTCGGCCTCCCACCAAAGAATACAGGAGCGTCAACTTTTGGAATTTTATAATTTCTCGTGAAAATGACCATGTCGGTCTTTTCCAGATTTACCGAGAGCCCTGAGCTATCGCATTAGAGCTCTACGATGCGTAGCGCCGACCTTCTGAGACCCATCAGTTTTTTCCAGATGAGCCCCCCTAACTAGGATTACAAAGTCATCCGCATATCCCTGAGTATGGTACCCCTCTTCATTTAGCCTTCGAAGAAGGCCGTCCACTACGATGCACCACAGGAGGGGTGACAGGACACCCCCTTGTGGGCAGCCCCGCGGAGCTATCCCCCTTACTAGGCCTTCACCCCATCTAGCTTCGAGTCTTCTTCGCCATAGCATGCTTCCTATCCAGCATACTAGCTGGCTTGGCACACCACATCTCAAAGCCTCTCGAGAGATGACTTCTGGAGGAGTATTGCTGAAAGCACACTCTGTGTCTAAGAAAGCGCCCACAGAATATGCCTTTTGTTCCAACTGCTGCTCCAATTTTGCCACAACAGCATGAAGCGCAGTTTCTACCGAGCAGCCTGCCTGGAAAGCATGCTGCCCTCTATACAGCATGGAGGCCAAGAGCACCTCATCCCTAATGTATCTCTCGACCAGCTTCTCCAGCGTCTTCAGGATAAAATACGTTAGGCTGATTGGTCGGAAATCTTTGGCAGCAGTGTAACCTTCCCACCCAGGTTTGAGTATGAAAGCCACTCTACCATCCTTCCATGCCGATGGAACTAAATAATTTCGTCAGAGAAGGGGCGACTGAATCCATGCCTTTTTGTAAAAGCGCTGGATAGATGATATCTGCCCCTGGTGATTTGAAAGGACAGAGGGACACTACGGGCCATTCCACCTTTTTGTAATCAGCGACCTTAGCGGCGAAATTCCAGTAGGCCCTTTCCACCCCTTGTCCACGACCTTCCTTCTCTTGGTCGGTTCGGTTTCCGTGCAAACCCGAGAAGTGAAATTCCATCAGGTGATTTAGCGTTGCTTTTTCGTCTTCGGCAAACTCACCATTATCGAGCCTTACGAACCCGAGGCGAGCTTCCGGATTTTTCGCCAGGATTCTGTGGAGCCTTGCTGTTTCTGGAATGTTTTTCGATTCCCCGCAGAAGCCCCTGAAATCTTCCTGCTTATACTTCCGTATATTTTTATTGTATTCACAATGGGCCGTCTTATAGATGTCCCATTCGGAAGGCAATTCAGTTTTATTTGCCCTATTGCACAACGTTCTTGTCTTTTTACGGAGTCTCTCCAAGTGGGAGCCCTTCGCAGAAAATCTGCGCCGTGCTCCAACTCATCAATGGTACCATAGCTTGTGGGGAATTCCGAAAGCCTCCGTTTGAGTTCCTCTTTATATGAGTCCCAAAGTGTATTTCAGGGGTTTCTAATCTTAGAAACCACCGGTTTTCCTAAGGTTAATCGAAACACGACGTGTTTGTGGTCCGAAAGAGCCTCATCACCGGAGACTCTCCAATCCACCACCCTGCTCCTTAGTGCACCTGAACATAGAGTCAAGTCGAGAACCTCACTCTGTTGTTAGGTAGGAATGTAGGAGTATCACCCCGATTGAGAATCTCCAGCTCTGTGCCCGCTATGTATTCAATTAGATTTCTCCCTCTGTCATTGATGTTTGCGCTTCCCCACACCGTGTGGCGAGAGTTAGCATCACAGCCCAACAGAAGAGGAATCTTATTCTCTTGACAATACCGAATTAGAGCCTCTACCTCTCTTTGGCGTTCTTTCGCATGGCCCCTTATATATGGAGCCACATCCCGTCAAGCCAAAAATCCTTTCCCTGCATAACCAGGGTTTTCGGATTAGGGCGAGCCCTGTCTGCACCACAGACATACGTCTGGCCAGAACCGCCGAGGCGCTTTTGCTGTGGTGCAAATTAATCTGTGCAATGGAGATTCCCGTCACAGTCATTGAAAGGCTAGTTTAGGGCATCTCTGGACGCTTCTGGGACCCCTGCGGATCCCAGTTCGGCCACCCTCCCACGAATCAGTTCGCAGGGGCGGGTTCTGAAAGCTCAGGCGTCCCAGAACGGTCGCCGGATTCTCGGAGTTGTCGGGAATCAGTACGGTCGCTCTGCGGTACCCTTGCAGACACTCCGCCCCCTTGACTTCCAAGTTCAGAACTTTTTAAAGCCTGAACGTTGGGGTTTTCTCCACTATGCAGTCTCGCGACCAGATGTCAGCGGCCTCCACAACGATGGCCCCTGACCTAATGAAGATATCGTTGAATCTGGGGGCGCGTCCCTCGCGAGGTAATGCGTCAATCCCTTTTGAGATTTCATCCCTCAACCTGTCCAAATCCTCGAGAGTTAGGTAGTTATCAAGATAACCCGACGCAACGACATCTTTCACCAGGGCGTTGTCGGCCATCTACGCCAAAGTAAGACCCTGTGTTACCAGAGCCTTTTGCCGTTTCAACTCCCTGTTTGGGGAAGTGTCTCTGGAGCCCTTCTTCCTCTTGCCTATCGCATAAGTAAGGTTTCCGCAGCCACTGGCCCCTGTGCGGAGCCTTGGCTGCTGATTGAGAGACACGCAGTGCGGGCTCTCTTCCTTTGTGCTTCAGAACGGTTCTTCTTCCTTACGGAGAGTTCCGTTAGTTGCACTCCGACGGCTTCGACAAGATTGTCTCCACCATCATCACTATTTCGCACCGCCCCTGGTGGGTTGCCCCCTACGAAGCCTCCCACTTTTGGCGGTGGTTTAGATGAGGGACCCGCAACAGGTCCCTCATCGTTTACGTTTGGTTTTTTGTTATTTTTCGTTGACATTTTTGTCCCACGAGAAGCTAGGGAAATAAGAAACACCCCCCACAGAGCCCCGCTTGCAGGGGGCGGGTCTAAATACTATGGGATTCGACCTTGTGTACCAAAGTCTCCGTCAAGAAATTTCCTTTAAAAAACCCCGCCTGACCACCTCTACTGAGGGGGGCAGACCGGGGCTTTCAAGGTTATGTTGACCCTGGTGCCATTCAGCTCTTGACACGGCGATCACATCTTAGCTTGAGAGCATGAGAACTCGCGCTGTCGATATTCCAGTGGGCTTTGCCATTACCCCCTGGAAGGATCGCTCCTCAGTTTGAGTCTTACCGACCAGAGTCCGTCAGTTCCCCAGAGCAGCCACACCTCGCGATGCAGCCCCTCAGGTTCACCTATTTCAGATCTGTGGTCTAATGACACAAGAGACGAAAAAAATGAAGACAAAAGTTGTTCGAACAAAAAATATCTACAAATTTGTTATAAACTCTTGTTAAAAAAAATATTATTAATTAAAAAATCAACTTTTTGGGAAGAAGGCACAAGCTACAATGACATTTTATTTAATCAAATTTTTCGTCTGAATTATATCTACAAATTGGCTCAGAACCACCTATCGCTAGGATGCGTATTTTCAGTTTTAATCGTAAAAAATAACATTGAAAATAAATAAATTAAATTTATGGAAAACGGCACAAGTTGCAATAAACGGTTTGATAACAATTTGCAAATATTGAAGTAATCATGAAAAAGAAAATTTGTACTTCATATTGTAATATCTGAATGAGCAGCCCCAAACCGAGGTACAGAAATAAATATAAATATACATTTGATATAATAGAGTTCACAGAAAAAATTAAGTGTAAACTTTACCCGGATTTCGGGGTAAAGATTACCTGCAACAAAAATTACCCCATGTGGGTAAAATTTCCCTGACGTCTCGGCATTTTTCTGGTTTTACCAACGCTTGTGTGGAACTTTTGACAGTTCTAACGATTCGGCAAGCCAGCCTTTATGAAGCCGCACTTATCCGATTTGCCTGTTACACCAACCATCAGCTAACTTCACTTCAGCGATTCAAAGCTAGTGGCTTCTAATTTTCAAGGCGGCGGTGCCAACTTTTATGAGAACAAGACAGTTTCTGCCCATCGAGGGTAATATTTGTGTTTTACCAATATGAACCGGTAAAAATACGAAGTTACCTGCAACATACCTGCAACACTATTTACCCTAAGTTTTTTCTGTGTTGAACAGAATGTAGAAAAGTTCGAATTTTCGACAAAATCGAGTGCGAAGCACGAGATACGTCATGAGAATGTGCTCGTGAAAGCAGAAACAACTGTAACAAACGGGAATTCACAATCACTAAATTACAGTTCTCAATGCATTGACCTTTAATTTTGAAAGGTCTGCGCAAAGCGCAAGATAAATACATCATCGAGCGCGAAGGGCGAGTCATAATATGCAAAATGCTGCCTCAAATCGCTCTAATAACATCTCGAACTTATCGAATGAGAGGAGTAGGGGTAGTTCAGAAAGGAGGCAATTACCTTAAAATTTGAAACCATCAATAAATATAATCTTAGTAACTTCTTATAATCGCGTAGCCAGTAACACTTCTGTATGCACTAAAAGTGCGACGCAGTGACTTTGGCTTAAGAATTCCGTGAAAGTCCCCTGATTATAAATATCAAGGTTACTTTTTCGAAACCTGGTGCAACAATTTTTTAAACAATTACATTATTCTTTAAGATAAAAATTTTCTAAAATTATTTTCAGAAAGTTCATGGAAAAACAAAACTTTTATATCCCAACAAATTTTTATGCAACAACCCGTTTTCAAGTGAGAGCGTTATAAACAATTTATTGAATTTGCACCAAAATAATTGACATATTTGCGGCTGCATATCTCGGCAACTATTGGAACGAAAATTTTCGAAAAACATGTGAATCATTTTTTAGGGTACTTGCTCCGCGAGAAAAAAGAGAACATTTTCCGACAGAGCTCAAATTTTTGTTAATATACAAGTGCTAAAACTGGCCCTTTTTTATGAACCATGTGTGCACTTTTTTGAGCTTCTTAATAAAAGACTTTGTGTGCATTGTATAAGGTCGAGGCTATAACTTTTGTCAAAAATCTTGGGAAAATTATCTTGATTACAAATACTTTTGTTATTTTGCAGAAATCTCAATCGTTTTTTTGTTGAGAAGAATTCTTATAAAAAAGATACGGATATTTGATAAAGCTGTCATTTTTAAACGTGTTTTTAAAATTATAGATGTTAAACAAAATTTATCTCTTATAGATTTTCTTTTAATTCAAATCATTTCAAATCAGTTCTTTTGTTAATAACAATTGTTATCAACAAAATCCTAGATTTACCGAATCTGATTTATTTGATACATTTTTTAAAGACGCCAGCATCAAAAGTAAAGTACTATAGTCGAGAACGCTGCCAGTCCTAAACCTGGAAAAAGTGCGAAGGGAAAATTATAAGAGGTGAAGAAAAATGAGTGAAGCGACGAGTGGAGAGGGAAAGAAGAAACGGAGGGCGATGACGCAAGTCAGCGAGGCCCCCCGTTGATTTCGACCATAGGGCGCAAGTCACCGGCAGCGGTTACCACCGTTGGAACTGTTGTCTTGTGTATCTCCAAGCGCACCCCATAAAATCGCCCATAAATCGCCGTCCCCTCATAAAACCTCTATTTTTTGGCCTCGACGGCTGCGCGTGTTCACGCACTCTTGGTTTATGTTTAGAAACTGGCGAGTCAGCAGTCTTCAAGGGTTCGAATACTCTGAATACTCAAAATTTTCCTTTTATATTTAAGCCTGCTTTGCACTCGATCTTAGTAAAGGTGCAAACTTTTCCACATTAAGTTCAACTCTGTTATATCGAATGTATATTATATCTATTTCTGTACGTCGGTCCGGTCTGAGACTGCTTATTAAGATATTGCAAAATAATGTACAAATATAATTTTTCGTGATTATTTTAATATTTGTTCCTCATCTTTCACTAATTCTTATTCTCAGCTACCCTGAAAAAAAGTATAATTTCAATAAATTTACATTATTATAATTACATAATAATTTGCATTGATATTGAAACAGATGTATTTTCATTGTCTTGTTTCTATAATTGAGGAAAGTGCGCATCCTATAAAAGAGTGTTTTGTTAATTAACATTTCATTGCACCCTGTGTCGTTCTTCCAAAAACTTAATTTGTTTATTTTCAATGTTAATTTTTAGGATTTAGACAATAAAATACGCATTCTATCCAAACATAATTACACTAGAGTCCCGATTTCATAGTTCCCGATTTCACTGGCAAGGGGGTCCAAGGGGGCGAGAGAGAAGCACTGCTAGGTCAGCGGAGCAAGTCCACAGCAACGCAGGAGTCTATGAAAAAAGCGGGCAGTATCCCTCGCGGTTAATCGTGTCGTCTGCTTCAGTCATTTTGTCAGTTGCAAAAATGTAGCAGTACATTCGCTTCAGTGTTTAGTTTAAGGTAAAAAAATGTCGAAGGAAAATAAGAGGAAGCGATTATCTTTTCAAGAGAAGTACGAGCTGTTGAATGAAGTAAAATCTGGTGCTTCAAAACAGTCCATTTTACGGAAATATGATATCGCTGAGAATACCCAGTAATTTGTTAACTAATATTCAATTGTTCAAACAATTTTAATTTGTTTAATCATTTAAGAGTATTCTTAAAAAGCAAAGTAAAACATAAAAATATGTCAATCTTTCGAAAAATAGCAACAACAAAATTTAAACAAAAAAATTGTTAAGGAAATTTTAATTTGTTCAGTCATCTATGAGAAC
Source organism: Andricus quercusramuli (assembly GCA_932178445.1). NCBI lineage: Eukaryota > Metazoa > Arthropoda > Insecta > Hymenoptera > Cynipidae > Andricus > Andricus quercusramuli. Next base: position 44,328 of record CAKNXH010063481.1, on the reverse strand, counting down.
GCATAATAAACAAATTAGTACTTGAAAATATTAAAATTTGTCGAAAATTTAGTGAGAAAATGTTTCTCCTGCTTTTTTTAGGTACATACAATATATGCTTGAACAAATACGTATTATTTAAATAATTGTGAAATTATTGAAACACATTATTTTATTGTTATTATTGATTAAATAACTCATAATGTCTAGAAAATACGTTCATTTCGCGAGTTAGTTGAAAAAAAACAAACAAATATTTAAACAAATTTAAATTGTTTAAACAATTGAATATTAGTTAAAAAATTACTGGGTATTCTTAATTAACTGATCAATGATTATTTATGCAAAAGAAACTTTTAAAAAGGGTCAATAAACCGCAATATTACGTAAAATTCACATTTGTCACTCATGGGGTTTTCTTTGGGGACCCATAAGAGTGGCTTAAAATTATTCAACCTCAAAATTTAGGATTGATTCTTATTCTCTTACAAATTCTGAACAATACACTAAAACGCGGAATTATCTGTAACATATTATCAGGTTCAAATATTAGATTTGCAAAAAGCTGACTTTTTCCCATGTTAAATCAATGGGAAACTTAATGGTTTTTGCGCGACCCCTAAATATTAACCGATTTTGCTCAAATTTGAAGATATTTTTGGGCATTCGAACAAAACTGGGGAGTGAGAGCAGAGAAATTCGAGAAAAAAAAATCCACCAACTATAAATAAGAACCACACTATCATGTACATACTTAAAAATCGGTACTTTGATAAAGTTTAATTTTCGAGCACAAGAATTGTCACGTTCATTATGATCTAAAACCAAAACGGCGAAAATACCAAGAAAATATTATTTTTCGGACAAAACTTTAACAGAAATGGTTCCGACGGCCCTGAATGTTTATGGTTTGGAGAGTCCCGATTTCATTTGAAGGGCATTGAGGGTACCCCACAGACGGTGGCGAAATCGGAACTCTAGTGTAATAACAAATTCTTAGATTTTTTTTTGGGTGAATAACTTTTGTTCATTAATTTTTTTCCGTACCTTGTGTTGTTTTTCCAAAAATTTAACTTTTTTATTAATAATATTATTTTGTGGGTACGATTGAAACAAAAAATACGCGTCCTTTAAAAATGACCAATAATAAATTTGTAGATCTTTTTTGAATGAACAACATTTGTTTATTTTTGTTACGAACCTTGTGTCGTTTCATCCAAAAATTTGTATTTTTTATTCTGAATAATATTTTTTATGATCAAAACAATACATACATTTCCCATTAAAAAATGAATAATAACAAATTTTTTTTTCATTAATTGAATGTTTATAGTCGCATCGACTGCCAGGGTCATTAGCGACTGCACTATAGGGTTAATTATCAAATGTAGGGTATCTGTGGGGTAGTATACCAAGGGACAGAAGCGAAGCTTTCCGAAAACACATCCAGCGTCGCTTCCTGCTTCGGGAATCGAGCCCTAACCATGGTGACTGCCAAGGCTGCAGTGTTGGAACATGAGACAAGCACGATACCATCTGAGCCACAATGATTCCCTAAAAACAAATTTGTAGCTCTCTTTTGGGTGAACAAATTTTGTCTCTTTATTTTTTTTTTCGTAGCTTGTGTCGTTTGTCCACAAATTTAATTATTCACCATTAATGTAACCATTAATTAATTAATTACCATTAATTAATAACCATTAATTAAGAAACTATCCACCTAGAAACACTACCCGAATCGGGTAGTGTCACGCCTACCCCTAGAGGCTCGCCGAAAGGGAAACGGCTTAATGGTATAAAAAAACAATGTTATATTTTATGATTAAAACAAAAAAATACGCGTCCTGTCAAAAACTGAATCATGACAAGTTTGTAGATCTTTTTCAAGTGAACAACTTTTGTCTATTAATTTTTGTTTCGAACTTTGTTTCATTTTTTCAAAGAAATTTATTATTTATTTTTAATGTTATTTTTTACGATTCGAACAAAAACTACGCATCTCATCAAAAAATGATAAATAACCATTCTTAGCTCTTTTTTGGATGAACAACTTTTGTCTATTTATTTCTTTTTTTTTCGTAGCTTGAGCGTCGTTTGTCCAAAAATTTATTTTTATCTTTAATGTTGTTTTTTACGAATAAAACAAGGCAGTGTATAGATGTCCGGTGCCGGACGCTAGGTTGGTATCCGGTAGATTGCTTTGATTGGTTACACGGCAGTGGGCGAGGTCTGCCGGACAGCAGCATCGAGTACGGCATTTGACTTAGTGAATTTCTTATTTTCTTGTGACGTGTACATTTTATATTGTCGCGAGTGTAGCCAGTGTTACCTATATTTCCTATTAAAACTGGTAGGTACGTATTCTTAGAATTTATGATTATCAATTATTAATTACATTTAAAAACGATTTGAACATACATTTGTTCTCTGAAGAATCTTTAGTGAGTTGTTTTGAAAACAACTCCAGAATTTACTTTTTATCTTTGAATGTCATTAAACGTGATTTAAAAGAAATTTTTTTCCGAGTCGTCTTCAGGAATTATTTTTGGCTTCCAAGCATCCTACAATCAGTTTCAAATACTATTCGAAAATCAATTTTGTAGAAAGTATTGAATTTCCATATTGTTTGAATATTTAATTGTTCATTCTACATATAAAAAGGCTTAGTTAGCGTTCGACAGGACCCAGGAATCGAAATTGGAATGACAGCAAATTTTCTTATTTCAGAATTTCGTTTTTAGAAGAATTAATTTTTTTTATTTGTAAGTTTAACTGTTTTCGAAATTGCATGAAAAAAAAAATTGGGTGAAATTGCATGCACAAAGAACAACGCCGTCTTTCAGCTCAAAAAAGAATTGCATCTAAGGAAATCAGGTTCACAGGTAACTTTTTAAATTCAACAAACACCGATTCAGCATTTTTGAAAGTTGCTGTTTTCAATTAAGATTCGTGGATCTTGCCGATTTTTTTTAGTGTATGTCTAGGCTTAAAAATTCCACACAAGCTCGAAAAATGTTATAAATAAAAAAAATTAATTCTGGTAGATAAAAAATTACGGAATAAGAAAATTTGCTTGTGTATTTCTAGGTTTAAAACCCCCACATATATAGCATGCTCACACAAATGTTTCAACTACATGTTATGAAGATAAGTTCATAAAATACCAAAATGAAGCATTTAAAGATTCGCTGTATTGCCAATTTCAATTCCTGGGACTTGTGGATTTTTTTCTGGTGTATTTCTATGTTTAAAAAACGCACAAATGCTCAGAAAAATGTTTAAACTACAAGTTATAAAGACAAGTTCATGAAACACCAAAGTCAAAATTTTTTCAATTCGCTCTATTGCAAATTTCAATTCTTGGGGCTTGTGGGTTTTTTTCTAGTGTATTTCTATGTTTAAAAACCCATACATGCTCACAAAAATGTTTCAATTACATTTTATGAAGATAAGTTCACAAAATACAAAAATGAACATTTTAAAAACTCTGCAAGCAAGAAGTTTTTTAATATCTTTTTTTCGAGCTCGCAGGGCGAGAGACGATTGCGACTTCGCCTCTGAAGGGACGCATGCACTACTACTCAGTCAAGTAGATTGCGCAATATTATGGACACGGTTCAGGCGACCCTGACTGTTTACGTTTCGCTGTACGCGCTATATGAACAAGGCTATTTTCACGCAACCCCCGAGATTGTTCAAACAGCGAGA
>CAKNXH010063481.1:324-30641 GCA_932178445.1 Andricus quercusramuli | reverse complement strand
CGTTTAAGAGCCGTAAAAAAGCCGTAAAATGTGGTGTAGTTGTTTTCCTGTTTAAAACATTTTTTATGTGTTGGAGGTGCTAACTTGACGCCCAGTGAGCACCCCATGCCTAAAAATTCATTTTTTGAAAAAACTAGTGAAGCCGTAAATTTTTAATTTGCGCCTAAAAATAGCCGTAAAAAAGCTGTAAATTATGGTGTATTGAAAAATGTAAATTTCCATTGTGGAGGTGCTAGCTTGACGGACCTCAGGAATGCATACACACAGGCATACATAAAAACCTTTTTTTCGGGATGAGAGGGTCTCAGAACGTTGACATTTGACAAAAATTTGGCTCCACGCAAATGGGGACATTAAAAAAATACGTAACGCTTTTCTCACACTAGTAGGAAAGAGGGGTTCACCAGTGGTGACTCCCCCCTCCCCCCTCAAGGCGTTACGTGTATTTTGGAGGGCCCCTATCTGTATTTTTATTTCGAATACATCCTCACTATTTTATTCTTAAAGTTATACAAAACCACTCAATTGTTTTAAAACACTTAAAATATTGTCGTAGACATCATTACAATTTTGCAAAAATAAATACAGTGTAATTACACTAGTTCAAGCTAATTTCTCCTTATTTTATATTATTAATACGTAGAATAATTCAAGATATAAGCTGTTTCGATGGTTGCAGGTAATCCAAGCTGGGATTATCCTTGGCACGAGGCGACCTTTCACGATTTCATCAAATTTGAGATTCCTGTTCTCGCTGTGCGAATCGGAACCTTTTCAAATAATACACATGCCATATTTAAAAATAGGTAGGGCTGGCAGCTACAGATTCTTGAGTAAGTTGATGCATTCATAGTGATTGAAACGCGATCTTATTCTTGAGGTCGTGGGCATCAAGTGCAGTTCACTCTTCCACTTGGAATTTTCTCAACCGTGGTGTCTTTTTGTGATTCCTCATAATTGGACGAGGCGCAAGAAAGCTTCTTTGGAACACTATGCCATCCATGATAAAGTTTTTCTTCTTCCAGAAAGTAATCAAGCAGCTGATTGAGCTTCGTGCAGTGAGCATCTGTAGGTCAGAGAAGAAAAGTCATTGAAAATCAGAGAAGGTTTGACTTTGAACTTTACGACAAGTCTGAGAAGGTGGAGAAGCAGTAAGTGCAACACTCTTGTCTCCTAGGTGAGGATCATGTTCAAACTCATTCCAAACTCTGACGCAGTTTCACAGATTCCATTTTTAATTTGTAGTTTTACGCTTACTTTATTTAAATCAGTAAAACTTCACTGGAGTCAGTGCGTTTTTCTGCCTATATATGAATAAGTGAATACTCGCTGTTACTGAAATTTCAGTAAGCGTCACTGATATTTCAGTAACTCCTTTTACTAACTATTCCAAAAGATTCCGAAAACTGTATCAATTAAATAGGTATTGTTTCAGATCAGCCTAATGTCGCCACCTACTCTCTCCCTCAGAATGCTTATGTGATACGTGAATGGTCCCTTAGAAAACGTAGAAATACCGTAAACTGGGAGTAAGCGGAGGACCATTTCGCTGGCCCCACCGCCCACGCAAATAACTTTTTTTGGGCCACATATTTAGTGCAGAATTTGTTCAAATTTGTTCAACCAAAATTAGAATTTGTACAACACCGGAAGTACCTGATATCTCAAAAAAACACCGGTGCGGCCAGCGTAACATTTCGCTGGCCCCGACATTATCCAAAATCAAGTTTTTATGAGCGCGTTATTTTCGTCTGAATTTGTTCAAATTTTTGCAACCAACTTCAACCCCTAAAAACTACCCTTTGTTAGGCAAACATCATGATGGGGCCAGCGAAATATTTCGCCAGCCCCGACATGCTCCAAAATCAACTTTATATGGGAGCATTATTTCCGCTTTAATTTGTTCAAATTTGTGAAATCAACTCCAACCCTTAAAAATTACACGCTACGCAGCATACACCACGGCGGGGCCAGCAAAATATTTCACCAGCCCCGACAATGTCCAAAATGAACTTTATGTGGTCCTAATATTCGCCTTCATTTGTTCAAATTTGTGCAACCAACTTCAACCACTGAAAACTGCCCCCTGTGAGGCAAACATCGTGGCGGGACAAGCGAAATATTTCGCCAGCCCCGACATGCCCCTATGGGGCAAACGATATAGCCAGATCAGCAAATATAATAAATAAAAATGATCACTAAGGTCACCTTGCAAAACTCCAGTTTAAGTTCTGAATTCAACAATAAAATTCAACAACCCTTAGAATCCATCCCTAGTTTTTTAAACGAAAACATTCCAAAGGTCTGCGAGTAAAAAAGCCCGAAAATTTTTGAAGTGAAAATAATCACTCAGGTCGCCTTGAAAAAACTCCGGGTGAAGTTTTAAATTCAACAATAATATACAAAAACCCTGAGAATCCACCTCTAGTTGTTTTCACGAAAATATTCCAAAGCTCTGCAAGCAAAAAAGCCAGAAAATATGCTAAGTGAAAATAATCACTCAGGTCACCTTCACAAAACTCCAGGTTATGTTTTGAATCCAACGATAATATTCAGCAATCTTTAGAATCCACCCCTAGATGTTGTAATGAAAACATTCTAAAGGTCCACCAGTGAAAAAGCAAGAACAGTTTTTATGTGAAGATAATGAATCAGAAATCTATCACAAAACTCCAGGCTGAGCTTTAAATCCAAGAATAATATTGAACAATCCTTAGAATCCATCTGTAGTTGTTATAACACATCTGTAGTTGTTATTTCCATCGGCGCTTATGTATACCTTAGAATTATTTCAAGACAATTGATCCAGTCATTGCGAAATGGTACACGAACAAAAAAAGTATTGGGTCAGATTGACCCAGAGTGTTCTCCGTAATCGAAAAAATAGGGGTTTTATCGGAGGGTTAACGAAAACGTTCCAAAGGTCTGCAGGCAAAAAAGCTAGAAAATTTTCTAAGCGAAAATAATCAGTCAGGTCACCTTCACAAAGCTCGAGGTTGAGTTTTGAATCCAACAATAATATTCAGCAACCCTTGGAATCCACCACTAGTTGTTTTAATGAAAACATTCTATAAATTCTCCAAGTAATTAAGCCAAACAATATTTCAAATGAAACTAATCACTAGGGTCACCTTCACAGAACTCCAGGTCAAATTTTAAATCTGTCAATAATATTCAACAAGCCTTAGAATCCGCCCTTTGTTCTTTAACGAAAACATTCCAATGCTGCAAGTAAAAAAGCTACAAAATTTTTTATGTGGAAATAATCACTCAGGTCACCTTCACAAAGCTCTAGGTTCACTCGCTCACTCGTTCGCTAACACGTCCCAAATTGCGCTAGCGTCAAAAATAGATTTAAGGCGTTCGATATAAGATTCTATGTAAATAGGTTGAAATAATTGTAAATAGTAAGGATAAGATTTTATAAAACATGTAGAACGAAGTGTTGTAAGAAATGGAAGTCATGTAAACCCTTAGGGGACACATTATAAATAAAGAAGAACAATAATATTCAACAACCCTTAGAATCCACCCCTAGTTTTTTCAACGGAAACATTCCAAAAATTCTCCAAGTCAAAATGCCAGACAATTTGAAAGTGAAAATAATCACTGGGGTCACCTTCACAGAACTCCAGGTCAAGTTTTAAATCCAACAGTAACATTCAAAAACCCTTAGAATCTACCCCTAGTTCTTTCAGCGACAACATTGCAAAGGTCTGAAAGTAAAAAAAAAGAAAATTTGTGAAGTAAAAATAAGCAATCAGATCACCTTCACGAAACTCCAGGTTAAGTTTAAAAAACAACAATGATATTCAACAACTTTCAGAACTCCACCCCTCGTATTTTTAACGACAACCTTCCAAAGGTCTGCAAGTAAGAAAGCCAGAAAATTTGTTGAGTGAAAATAGTCACTCAGGTAACCTTGAAAAAACTTCAGGTTAAGTTTTAAATACAACAATAATATACAACAACCCTTAGAATTTACCCCTAGTTGTTTTACCGAAAACATTCGAAAGGTCTGCAAGTGAAAAAGCCAGAAAAGCTTTTGAGTGAAAATAATTGATCATATCACACTCACAAAACTCCAGGCCTAGTTTTAAGTCCAACAATAATATCAATAACCCTTGGAATCCATCCATGGTTGTTTGAGCGGAAACATTCTAAAGATGTACAAGTAAAAAAGCTAGACAATTTTCTAAGTGAACATACTAACTTAGATCACCTACGCAAATCTCCAGGTTAAGTTTTGAATCCAACAATGATATTCTACAACGCTTGTAGTCCACCCCTAGTTGTTTTAACGAAAACCTTCCCAAAATTCTCCAAGTAATTAAGCCAAACAATAGTTTAAATAAAAATAATCACTAAGGTCACCTTCATAAAACATCAGGTTATGTTTTGAATCTATTAATAATATTCAATAAACCTTAGAATCCAACCCTAGTCGTTTTTACGAAATCATTCCAAAGGTCTGGAAGATTTTTAAGTGAAAATAATAATCATTCAGGTCACCTTCACAAAACTCCAGGTTAAGTTTTAAATCCAACAATAATATTCAGTAGCTCTTAAAATCAGGCTTCAGTTCTTATAACAAAACATTCCAAGAAGTGGTCTTGTGAACTTAACCTGGAGTTTTCTGAAGTTGATTTAAGTGATTATTCTCATTTATCACATTTTATGGCTGCACAGAGGTTTGCCTCACAGAGGGAAATTTTTGACGGTTGAAGTTTGTTGCACAAATTTGATCCAATTGAGACGAAAATAACGAGACCATATAAAGTTGATATTGGACAATGTCGGGGCTGGCGAAACATTTTACTGGCCCCGTCGTGATGCTTGCCTCCCAGGGGGTAGTTTTTAGGATTGAAGTTGGTTGTGCGAATTTGAACAAATTAAGACAAAAATAAGGCGCCCATATAATGTTAATTCTGGACAATGTCGAAGCTGGCGAAATATTTCGCTAGCCCCGCCATGATGTTTGCCTCACAGGGGGTAGTTTTTAGGGGTTGAAGTTGGTTGTAAAAATTTGAACAAATTGAGGCGAAAATAATGCGCCCATACATAGTTGATTTTGGACAATGTCGGGGCTGGCGAAATATTTCGCTAGCCCCGCCATGAAGTTTGCTGCATAGGGGGTAGTTTTTAGGGGTTGAAGTTGTTTGCGCAAATTTGAAGAAAATGGTACGGAAATCATGTGCCAATATAAAGTTGATTTTGGATAATGTCGGGGCTGGTGAAATATTTCGCTGGCCCCACCATAATGTTTGCCTTACAGGGGACAGTTTTCAGGGATTGAAGTTGGTTGTACAAATTTGAAAAAATTAAGGCGAAAATAATGCGCCCATATAAAGTTGATTTTTGACAATTTCGGGGCAGGTGAAATATTTCGCCGGTCCAGCCATGAAAGGGGTTGAAATTGCTTGCACAAATTTAAACAAATTAAGAAGAAAATAATACGCTCATATGACGTTGATTTTTGATAATGTTGGGGCGAGTAAAACGTTTCGCTGGCTTGTTTCGTTTTTTAGGGTTGAAGTTGGTTGTACAAATTTGAAAAAATTAAAGCGGAAATAATGCTTCTATATAAAGTTCATTTTGGACATTGTCGGGGCTTGCGAAATATTTCGCTGACCCCGCCATGGTGTTTGCCGCATAGGGGGTAGTTTTTGAGGTTCGAAGCTGGTTGCACTAATTTGAAAAAATTAAAACGGGAATAATACGCTCATATAAAGTTGTTTTTGGATAATGTCGGGGTCAGCGAAACATTTCGCTGGCACCGACAGTGTTTTTTTTGAGTTATCATATACTTCCGGTGTTGCACAAATTCTGATTTTGGTTGGAAAAATTTGAACAAATTCTGCTTTAAGTAATTGGCCCCAAAAAGGTTGAATTTGCGTGCGTGGTGGGGCCAGCTAAATGGTTCTGGTAAGCGGCGCACGTGGGAGAAAGGGGCGCACACTCGATTCTACATTTTTGAATGCGATATTTGTTTCTTCAGGAAAAAATATAGTGGCTTGCAACCCGTGTGGAAAAATTTCGTGGCGCTGTACTGTTTCTGTCTAGTCCGCCTTGAGTCAACACTGGCGCGCCACAGGCTAACTGCCCAGTATCTAGACTGGGATGTAACGCTCGGATCGACTAGTTTCTAGACAGATCGGCTATTTTGATAAAAAATAATTGATAATTAAATAATATAATTATTTTTTGCAACACATGCATGAAAATGGCCACATTCCGTGTCCATGAGGCGTACGGAAAATTCCAGATTCCTCTACTGTGAGAGTAGCGTGCGGGAATATTCCCGCACGACGTGCTGCGGCCCCCTTGGCTCGGTCGCTTGCCGGTCGACACCCAAAGGATCCTAGCCTCACGAACGGGAGCAACTTTAGACGGTATGGCCACCCTGGCCGATTCGATCGCAGATATCGCGCCATCCTCTGGACACATAGCTATCACTGCCTCTTTGCGCCAAGAAATCGCGGCAGCTTCCGGGAATCGAGATCAAACGCGATACAATCGTCAGCGTTCACGCTCGCGTGGCCGAAGTCAGTCGCGTGACAATAAGAAAAGTCAGTCTCGTGATAATGGAGTGTGTTGGTAGCACAGGAAATTCGGTGCAGACGCGAAAAGGTGCACGACGCCTTGCACGTACCCGGGAAACGAGCCGGAGCATCGCCATTGGCGGCTAGCGACCCTTGTGCGCCCTTGTCGGGCGACGTAACAAAACATCTTATGAACTCTTCGCGGCAAACCAATCCACAATCGCGACATACGGTTCGGTAAATTTCAATCTACGACTCGGTCTTCGCCGCAATTTTACTTGGAGTTTCATCGTCGCGGACTTTTCGAAACCAATCATCGGCGCAGATTTCCTCGCACATTACGGTCTACTTGTGGACATAAAAAATCAACGTCTCGTCGACATCGTGACTGAACTCTCCGTTTCAGGACGCGTGGCGGCATGTAATGAAAATGTACTAGGAATCCACGTTGTATCCGGTCGAACACGTTTTCACCAGCTCCTCATGCAGTACCCGGAAATAACCAAGCCTTTCGGAACTCTTTTCATTACGAAGCATCAAACCAAGCACCACATAAAAACTACGCCAGGACCGCCGGTAACTAATAAAGTTCGTAGGTTAGCTCTAGGTCTACTTCGGCATGCAAAAAAGGAATTTGAAACGGTGATGCAGCTACAAATCGCGCGCCCCTCAAAAAGCAGTTGAGCTTCTCCTCTCCACATGGTTCCGAAACCAGGTGCGGATGAATGGCGACCTTGCGGCGATTATCGAGGTCTCAATGCTAGGACTGTTCCAGACAAATATCCGGTTCCTCACAAAGAGGATTTCACATTTTCGTTAAAAGACAAGAACATTTTCTCTAAAGTGGACCTAATGCGCGCTTCCAATCAGATACCCGTCGCAGAAGAGGATATTTCGAAGACTGCCATCATCACACCTTTTGGCCTGTTCGAATTCCCTATGATGTCAACGGCCTTCGAAATGCGGCTCAGACGTGCCAACGCTTCATGGACGAGGTTTTACAGAGGTTGCATTTCACCTACTGCTACATCGACGACATCCTCGTGGCTTCCGAAAACGAAGAGGAACACTTGAATCATGTTAGGCAACTGTTCGATCGTCTCAAGGCCTACGGAGTAGTCATCAATCCAGCAAAATGTCGTTTCGGAGAAAGCGCGGTAAATTTTCTAGGTTCCCTTGTTCCAGCAAAAGGCATCCGTGCTTGCCCTGAGAAGGTTGAAGCCATCAGGATTGGGATCGTCCGGAGACGGCAAAAGGACTCCGTCATTTCTAGGTACCATGAACTTTAATCGACGTTACATGCCTAACGCGGCGGCCTTGCAAGCTCCCCTGAATAACCTCCTACAGGGAATTGTCAAAGGAAAGACTCTTTTGAATTGGACAGATTCAGCAGTCGAGGCCTTTGAAAAGTGTAAAGAGAGTATGGCCTCAGCAATTCTCTTGGCCTATCCGGGCCCAGAGGCACCACTTGATATTTTCACAAACGCTTCGGATTTCGCAGTTGGTGCGGCCTTTCAACAGTGAATCGACAAAGAATGGCAACCTTTGGGATTCTTCTCCAAGAAGCTGAGCTCAACCGAAATAAAGTACGGTGCTTATGAAAGAGAACTTCTGGCGATTTACAAGGCCGTCAAATATTTCAGGCACATGATTGAAGGCAGAACTTTCACAGTGTTCACCGATCACAAGCTTCTCACCTTCGCTTTTCGTCGAAAAGCCGTTAAATGTTCTCCCCGGCAATTTAGGGACCTGGATTTCATCGGCCAGTTCACCACGGACATACAGCACATCTCCGGAAAGGACAATGTCATCGCCGATGCACTTTCGCGAATCGAGGAAGTAGCGGAAGGCATCGACTTTCAAGCTACCGCACAATCACAGGCTCAAGACAAAGAAGTACAATCCTACCTCCAGCCCGAATCATCCTTCATGCTAAAGCAAGTCACTATACCCGGAACAACTGTGAGCATTTACTGTGAAGTTTCTTCAACTGTAGCACGTCCTTTCGTACAAAGCCTTTCGCACAGTAGCTTTCAATTCGCTCCACCAACTCTCACATCCTGGGATCAACGCAACGGTCAAGCTCGTAACTCAACGTTACGTGTGGCCGTCTATTAAAGTAGATTGTAGGAAATGGGCACGTGCTTGTATGGAATGTCAGCGCGCAAAGATTTCACGCCACGTTTCGTCACCAATTGGGTCATGTATGCCACCATCTTCCAGATTCGAACATGTCCACATCGACATCGTGGGTCGAAGACAGTTTGAAGCGCAGTTGTTTCAAGAATTCAACAACATTCTTGGAAGCAAACATTTCAGCACAACGGCTTACCATCCTCAGGCAAACGGACTCGTAGAAAGACTTCACATGCAAATGAAAGCAGCCATTCGTTGCCACGTCACGGAGAGATAGAGCGACGTTTTGTATTTTGTCCTGCTGGGAATGCGATCAGCCTGGCGAAAGGACCTGGAAGCGACACCTGCAGACCTGGTGTTTGGACAAGCCTTGCGACTTCGTGGAGAATTTCTCGCTTCCTGCAAACCAATCGGGAATGGAAAACCTTCTTCAGATGTTGCCAAAGCGTTTCGACAACATTTCCAGCAATTACGTCCTGTAAGTGGAACACGACATGGAAACAGAACGCCTTTCGTTTTCAGGGATCTAGCCACAAGTAAATATGCGTGACATCGGGTTCGATTCCCCGACCGTCTTCAAGGAAGATTTTCATTAAGCAAATAATTTTCTCTTTTTCTTTTAGAAGTACCAAAGATTCATTCCGAAAGTATCAGACAATGTAAGCAATCCATGTGGCAATACTTCTTCAAATATATGTCCAATTTCATATGTATTTTTTTCTTCATCGCGATTTTCTTTAATGTTACTTCAATCACTGACAGGGGGTGTATGTAGGGAACAGATAATTGTTAATCAACGTCAATTTAATAATTCATAAATTTATACACATTTTTCTAAAATCAAGTCTATAATTATTCTTCAATGTATCTAAGACCTAAATCTGAATTTAAAATCAAATATAATTAGTCAGGCTACTACGCATTTTGGGTTGCCAGACAACCCTGCAGACTTGAAGACGATCATTCACACACCTTCACCCCCTACTCTTTAGCCCTGGCACCCGTTTTCGCGCACGCGCACCGTGCACAACTCTCAGTCCAGCGTCCAGCTCGAAATTAGTTCGCTTCTCTAATCTGCTCATTTTTTATGTCTGCGTATGCTTATTTTCGATAAAAAATGGATTCAGAAGAAAAGAAGGGGAATTCCGTGAAAATCAAGTTTCAGCGCAAATGTTGCGATGACAGTTTTGCAACGAAGTATACCCTGCTACAAAGACACGTCAGAGGGAGATCCATGCTCCAATAGCTTTAACCATTTTTTCATGTAGGCTTCATTTGTTTTTGTTAATTCAACTTGAAATGTTTTAGGAAAGACTCCTAGCTGTCATATTTTCATTATTGCAGAAACTTTTAGTTATATAGACAATTTTCACAAACAAATTGTTTATATAATCAGTAATTATTGTCATTATGAAAAATATGGCAGCAAGGAATTTGTTTTTCTTAGACTTCCCGTCCCTTGGATTCAATGCACAGAGGTCTTTTACAGTTTCAAATTCTTTTTGAATATTTCTTGAATTTACACTCCACGCTCCCTTATACGACGAGCTCGGGACCAAAAACATTCCCTTATACGACGGCGCAAGGGGAACCCGTCTAACCCCTTCCACCAACAAGCTCACGGGGTTGTGCGCATACGCGTGAATCCTGTGTCAGTTAGAGCTGGCTCCATAGCTCCATGAATATAGCTTTGTTTGCGAATGTAAACATTGTCAGATTGTCAAATTTTGTAGAATTTTAGGTTAATGACAATTTTAAGATAACCCCTTATAAAAATTCGTAATAAAAGTGTTCCACTTTAAAACTCATAACTAGGTAATCCTGAAAGCACTATACGAGAATATTGTATTCATATTTACGCGCGAGACTATTTGCTTCCCGCGCGAACTTTGAGCGGAGGAGTGGGGATGAAGGAGAACGAATTTCCCGTCGTATAGGGGAGCGGCAACTAGTCGTATAATAGAGCGGTCATATAAGGGAATGTCGTATAAGGGAGCGCGGAGTGTACTTGATTTTTGTATTGTTTATTCTTACCAAATTGAAACGTTTTGCTTTATGATATTCTACACTATTTTTCGAAATTTTACGATATCGTTTGAAATGTTTTGAAATCTTTTTAAATTTTATTTATAGTTTATTTTACAGCATTAATTTTTTTTTTTAATTTCCCCAAGAATCTTAAGAACATTTTTTTTGTTTAATCTTTTCAGAATTTCTCAACCTTCCAATCTTTTAAAATTATTCAAATATTTTTATGATTTTCTTTTGAATTCTGCAAAATTAAAAAAATTGACTTAAAAGTCTTTCAGATTTTTCTTTGGCAATTCTAGAAATCTTTCGAAATGTTTCGAATTCTTAAAAAATATTCTCTTTAAATGAATTTTTCAAACTAAAAATGATTTTAATTTTTCTTACAAACCTAACGATTTTTTTCATTTTCTTGAAGCCTTACAACATTTTTAAAATAACTTTATAAATTTTGCTTCTTCTTGAATCGTTTCAAAACTTCTAAATATCTTTTAAACTAAATCAGATTTTTTTCCTGAAATGATCTGATATGACAAAATTGCAAGATTTCGCATTAAAATCTTTTACACTCTTTTTAAAAATTTTAGGGAATGATTTGAAATATTTTGTAATCTTCTTCAATTTTCTCTTTGAATTCATAAAAAAAAATCATTCAGAATTTTCCCATGAATCTTGAGAACACTTTTTTCATTCTCTTGACACCCTGACAAATTCAGTTTACCTAAAAATTGTTTAAATCCTGAAAAATAAAAATTGTCATGAAGTCTTCCATATTCTTTTTCCACACATTTTGAAATCTTCAAAACTTGAAATTCCCAGAAATCTCAACAAAAATTAATCTCCTAAAATCTTTAAAAATTATGAAAAAGCTTCTAAATTTTTTTTTCGAATTCTTCGAAATAAGTTTTTGCCCATAATTTCATTTTTCTCATCTCTTTGAAAATGTAAAAAAGTTTACAAATTATAGTGCCATAGCAAAATGTTAAGAACATAATTATTTTCCAATACTAAACAATTATTTAAAATTTGACATGCAATAAAGGGCAATTTTTCATTTTTCCGAAATTCAATTATCATAATAAATGTTAAGATTCGTAACAGATGAGGCATAAATAAAATCATATTTTGATGATTTTGACTGAGTTACTTATCATGATTCAATTGAATTATATCAAAAAAGCCTAATTTTGATTCATCTTTCATACTTTGAAGGTTCCATTTGATCTATAGACATTTCAGGAATAATAATGAAACTAACGACAAGATGTGAAGATGAAAAAATGTGTCGTCTACTTCTGATTTTCAAACTTTATGTTTACAAACTCAAGTCAAGCGCGTCAGGCGAATAAGTGATACGAGGCACGAGCAGTCAACCAGTTTCGAGCTGGAAGCCGCGCGCGCACACGGGTACTTGGACTTGGGCTAAAGAGTAGGGGGTGAAGGTGTGTGAAAGATCGGCTCGTCTGCAGACTAGGGGGCATTAGGCCCATTCACCCCCGCGCTGCCAAGTTTTTATTCATTCTTAATAAATTATTAATTTTGGTTTAAATAACATTAACTCAATTCATTCGCATTCCTCCCAACACACTTCACAGCCAATTTCAAAGTAAATCACAATTTAATTATACCAAATGCAAAGTAAATTCTAATGAATTCTAATTAATTTAACTGAACAGCAACAAAATGGCTTTAATTTAAAAGTCTCTCAATAAGAAAATAATAATAAATACTCCCGAAGAGTCGGGTTAAAATCAACTGGAAATCTATATAATAAAAAAAAAAAAAAAAAAAAATTGATTAGCATTTCGAACTCGAAAGTTCATTGCCTCACTACCCGATTCGGGTAGTGTTTCTAGGTGGATAAATACTACCAGTGTGGGTCCACCACACCCACGACGGGTCAACAACACGCAGTATTCCCCGAACGGTCACCCATCCAAGTACTAACCGCGCCCAACACTGCTTAACTTCAGTGATCTAACGGGAACTGGTGTTTTCAGCGTGGTATCGCCGTTGACAAATCTATATAATATGCAAGTAAAAATATTGCATGTGGAAAACTTAGAAAAAATGGTCAAAATTATTATGTCTTATATAAATTATTATTCGACATCATACCGTGAAGAGTCTCTAGAAAGTCAAGCTCTCCACCAAAATCCTTCGGCAGACACTCTGGAGGAATATATTCATAGATTTCCGAGACCTCTCCAGAATAAAGATGAAGCTGAAAAGCGATACCAGATGCACACATGAGTTATTTGCTTTCATGAAAACTTTGTTTATCTCCTGAAGGAAAAGTACGTCACAGTAATATAAAATTCATATTCAAAAATGATTACAAAATTACTGCATTTTGAGAAATATTTCCATATTTATTTTTCAAGAATATACAGTATCCAAATTTTTGGAAATTTAGACCCAAAAAAAGGCATATGCATTCTGAAAGAAGATATTGAAAAAAATGGACAACTTCCATGTTTTTTATAATTATTATTAACTGCTGAAATAATAACACTTTTATCTGTATTTCGGCTCATTTCAAAGTTAAATTTTTATACAAATCCAGTAAATCAATTTAAAAATTGTTACCATTCTTCCCTAGATTTTATGAAATTAGGGGAGTGGCGGCGAATGCGGCACACATGAAGGAAAATGCACGATTAAAATTCAAATATAAAGTAAAATATTGTAATGAAATATATTTTATTCAGGCCAATATCTTACCAATTCTCTATGCATGGAGATACTTCAACTGAAGTTCATTAAAACAGTTAATTAACGTGTTTTCCGAAAAGTGCATCTGCGCCAAGTTGTGCTACCTTGTTTGGTAATGTGGCGCGTTTCGATTTCAATTCATAATTATTTAAGAAAAAACAAATTATGAAGAAAAATTCGTAAAATTTAATGGAAATAAGATGAATATATTCACGTTCAATATTATTAACATATTTGAAGGATTATCTCTGCCGAAATTTTGGGAAATTTTTTTTTTTTTCAACAGTGCAACAATAATTTGAGGGTTATATCTGCTGAAAAGTCAAGAAAAATTTGTTTTGTTAACAGCGCAGAATGACTCACCAATATGAAAAATAACATACTGAAGGATATATTTAAATAATTATCAAGGGGAAAACTTTTTTAACAATTCTTTATATGAAACTATAATATTAAGACAAGGTACAACCCGAATGCGCCATATTAGTCGCATGTGAATAGTATTTAATAGGGATTTTTTACATAGAAGTTTATTAATTTTACTCAAAATGTTAAAGTTTTAAGTATTCAAGAAACTCGAAACAGTATATTTCCAAAAAATTTCATCAGTTTACACGAAACTTCTGTAATTTTTTACTTGTTTTAGTCACAATGATAATACAAGCGAAATTAAGAACCAAAACTAACTTTTCGTCATAAAAATCCGGCAATTGATTTAATTATTCCAATTTTTCAATAATGTAATGTTGAAAACATATATACATGTAATGAAGTTACCTCCACACGCAGAACATGCGTTAATATTCAAAAACTCGAATGCGCCACGTTAGCCGCCGCGCTGCATTCGCCGCCGCTCCCCTGTACTGATTTTTAATAATTCTTTCAAGTGATCATATGTATATTTTTTCAATTTTTGCCCTTTTTTTGTTCAGAATTCAGGTTTTAGTGAAATCCGGAGAAAAATTCACTCTTTGTTAGGCTTGAATTTTGTGGAATTTTGATGAATTTGAAGTCATTTTTGAGAGAAAATTTTACCTTTTATGTAATCAGTTTTAACAGCACATATACAAGTAACGAGAACCAATTCTACGCTCAAACACCGAACATGTTGTACCTATTAAAACACCTTGCAACATACAAAAATATAAACAAAATTTAAGTTACTACTTCTTTTAAAGTTTCAATTTGGTGAAAAAACAATTTTTTGATGTTTTGAACAAGATTTATGGGTGATCCGAGTACCTAAAAAAACCCGCAAACGCAAAAATTTTTATTTTTTTCAATTCAGTTGTAATAAGGGCTGATTATTACGAAATGTTGAAGGTAATCGGTGAAGCAGGGCAAACGTGAGGTGGGTACACCAAACTGAGGTAAACTTTCCGTGGTATAACTCCGGCGGACTCCGCTTGAGACAGCACGTTACAGGCTCTTTGTCAACTGGATAGTACGTGATTTTTTTCAGTTCACGTCCTGAGATCTTCATGTGTCTACATTATTTTGAAAGTAAAAAATTTGGCTAAAGAACAAATGTTAATTTCGAAGGGTGGTATTTGAAATTTAAGATTGATTTTTCACCAAGATCCAATTGAAGGATTTTTTTTAGTATGCCTTCTAACATTTTCTTGTTCTTTCTGCTTAAAAATCCAATTCATAAACTGAAAGAATAAAGTTCAAAAAGCGTCAGATTTCCGATTTTTTTTAAACTACTTAAACTTGTGTTTTCTGACGCGATGATTATAAATACGATAGTGAAAATCTGCGCAAATTTGATTTTCAAGGGAAAACCCATTTCAAAGAACGTATTAAGCCATGGATTTTCCAATTGATTTTCATAAATAATGGAAATTTGGAAAAATATTTGAGACAAAAGTTGTAGATCTCATCAAATTGCACATTTTATGTCATATTAATTTTTACCCTATGAGTAACAGTTTTCGGGATATTCGAAGTTGAAGATGGAGAATCACAAACATTTCATATTTCTTAAACTAATACTGTTACCTATCATAGGGGTGTCTCCCTGCACCCCATTTACCGTTCGAAAGGGGAAACCATGATCCAACCCACTCATGGTCTAGCCAAAGAACGTCCCATTTTCGTCCAAATCGCGCATACCAGCTCCGCGGCCATGTTCTTTCCATTCATCTCAGCCGCTAGCTGTACATTTATTCAATATGGCAGCGTAGCTGGTAGCCTTGCTGATTGGCTGCAATTTTTTTTACTTGCGCGTGGCTAGGCCTGGTGTGAATTGGATCATGGGGGAAACTATGTGATCTACAATATTTCTGTGAGCAGTCACAGGAGTGCACAGTGCGTTCACTCTAATGGGGAAAAATGAGACCATGTTTAGTGTCTTCTATTCCCGATTGGCGGCGCATCGTTTCAAAAATATGCCAAAATGATTGCGGTTTTACAGGGGCCAGGGGACTTGTCAACTGTTGTCAACTCGGTGCGTTGTAGCCACGAAGTAGTATAAGGAGATCCCACTCCCGGGAAATTTGGACGCGTGGATTCGGATTTAGTTAGTTTGCATCGCTCGTAGCGCCTCTTGCGGAAACATGCATACATACATATAGATCTACATACGTACAGGCATACACATTCGTAAAAATCTGTGTTTCGTGACAAGCATGTGTGCGTTTGTTTTCCCCGGCTCACACCATTGGTGCCGCCATTTGTAAATCATGTATTTCAACGCTTTTCCGCAAGAGGCGCCGCGAGCGATGCAAACTAACTAAATTCTAATCTACGCGTCCAAATTTTCCAAAGACCGCATGGGAGTGGGGTCTCCTTATACTACTTCGTGGTTGTAGCACGTGGTGGCACGTCATGGCATTTTTCAAGATTTCAAGTATATTTTATATTAAAGAAGAGTGTTTATTGAAAATGTTTGCTCCTGTTGATGTGAAATATGGTGTTCACTCTTTGTTAGTGATACAAGTTTCGCGGTACATATTTTAAGAGGTTCGAACATCATTGCTAACCTCGAAATGTGTTGCCTAAGACGAAACTTGTATTTCAATTTAATAAGTACAAAGATCAACTTCTGCAAACATATTTAAATAATAATTTTTCTTTAATATAAATTATACTTGGAATGAAACAAATGATGCTCAAATGAATAAAAGAAAATTAGGATTAGGGGTGAGGGGGGAGGGAGAGGTCTGCTCAGCGCGATTTAGTTAATTCTATTCCCCCTAGGAGTCGCATTCGCTAAATGTCGTGCTCCCTAATTCCCCATTCAAGTCTCACAGAGTGAACGCACTGTGCAGGAGTGCCTTAACATCCGCCCCCCCCCCCCCTGAGATGTTGGAAAGGGGAACCTATTCGACCTACCCTATTTGTGTGACCAGTCACAGGGGTCTGTCCCCGACCACAGATGAGACGTTGAAAAAGGGAATCTACGTGATCTACATCATTTCTATGATCAGTTCCGCCCCCGTTAAAGAAGTTGGAAAGGGGAATCGACTCGTATGTGACCTACATTATGTCTGTGACTGGTCACCTCTGTGATAGGTAACATTAATACTTTAAGAAATATGAAATGTTTGTGATTTTCCATCTTCAACTTCGACTATCCCAGAAACTGTTACTCATACACTGTAAAAAATTTTTCGGGAATTTTCCCGAAAATGTTCGGGAAGCTATTAACCCTCAATTTTCGGGAATTTTCCCTAATAGTTATTAGGGAAAAATTCGGAAAAGATTTGAAAATTTCCCGAAAAATTAGGGAATTTTCCTTAATATTTTGTAGGGAAAATCCCTTAAACTGTTTAAAATTATCTAAAATGATAGGCTTATTCCTAAATATTTCGTAGAGAAAATCCCCAATATTTTGTAGGGAAAATCCCTTAAACTTTTTTTAATTATGTAAAATTTTAGGTTTATACCTGAATATTTTGTAGAGAAAATCCCCGGAAATTCTTGAAAATTTGGAATTTAAATAAAAGAACGAAATGTAAAGTTAACCTTTTATTTTAAATTATTTATTTATATAAGTAATACATTGTTGTATTGCAATGCAATATAAGACGAAACAAATGGTAAGCTTTAAAAATATTGCCTTCTCAAAGATCATCTTGGAATTTTCTAAATTTTACGATTTTTTAAATTAATCCTAAGTTTGTTGCTGCTTTTACGGGTTTTCCATTTTTTACATTAGTCGCTCTTTTTTGCTCTTTTGGACTCTTTTTCAGCGATGATGTTTTCCTCGACTATAATGAAACAGCAGCTTGCTTCGTCGTATAAGGACATCCCTGTAACAAAAATTATATTTTTATATAGCATTTTAATAGAAAATAGTATTTTCTTTCTGATTAATTCAAAAGAATTGGACATACGGTCGCTTGTAACTCTTAATAAATTATTCGATTCGAAACAAAATGAGCTATGTTTTCATTAAAAACAATGTTTTCTAAAAAGACTAATGATGATTTAGACTCTATTCTTACTTATTTTCTGATTGTCTATTCGATAAAATGCGTAATTTACCTTTTATGATCAGAATGGGACGACAGGAATCTCCTGTCTTTGTTACCTCCTCGTCTGTGGTACTGGTATCCTGAAAATTAAAAGCGTAAACTATTAATTAATTAATTAGATTAAGTTAGTAGTTTAATTTTCAAGAAAAAGATAAGTTTCAAACAAGAAGGATTAGGTTTCTACTAGAAAGACAAACTTTGAACAGAATACATAAATTTCCAACTAAATGTTTGAAGTTATAGCTAAAAAAGACAAATTTTCTACTAATAGAAAAAGAATTTCTAACAAAATTGTTAAATTTCCAACCAAAAATGGAATTTTCAGATAGAAAAATTGAATTTACTACAATATAGTCCAATTCACAACAAAAAAGAAATCTTCAACCAAAAAACTTACTTTTTAACAAAGAAGT
The DNA here is from genome assembly GCA_932178445.1 of Andricus quercusramuli. Lineage (NCBI taxonomy): Eukaryota > Metazoa > Arthropoda > Insecta > Hymenoptera > Cynipidae > Andricus > Andricus quercusramuli. Next base: position 12,326 of record CAKNXH010063481.1, on the reverse strand, counting down.
ATAACTTAAAAAAAATGAATTTTCAACAAAAAATTGAATATTTGATTTTGCAACCAAAAAAGATTTTCAATATTTTAATATTAAATAAAAGAGAGTTGAACTGAAACAAAAAAGGAAAACTATAAATGAAATACTTAATTTTTAGGTTAAAAAATTAATTTTGTATAATAATAATTTTTTGAATGAAATGGTTAAATTTCTTTAGAAAGAAATGAATTTCCAACTAAAAAAATGTGTACCAGAACAAGCAATAGTTCAATTTTTAGTTATAAAAATAATTTTGAACCAAAAAAATGAGGTTTGAACAAAATAATTGAATTTCTAACAAAAAAATGATGAATTTTCAAACAGAAAGATGAATTTTCAAATAAGAAGATTAATTTTCTACCAAAAAGTCGAATTTTCGACTAAAAAATTAATTTTTCAACAAAAAAAAAAATAGTTTAGTTAAAAATTAGTTAAATTTTCAATCAAAAAAGGATTTCCCAACCAAGAAGTTTAACTGTTGAGCATCATGATTAATTTTTAACCAAAAGAGACCAATTTTCCATGAAATACATGAAATTGCATTGAAACAGTTGAATTCAACCAAATGAAAGAAGACGATTTTAACAATTTTTCTTTTCAAAGGCAAAACCAGAAATAGGAAGTTTGAACAAAATGCATACTATTTTCAACCTAAACTGATGAATTTTCAACTAAAAAATTAATTTTTAACAAAGTAGTCAAATTTTTAACCAAAGAAATGAATTATTAACCAAAATAAATGAATTTTTAAAAAAGGAGTATTATTTTCTAAAAAAAAGTCAATTTTCAAGAAAAGAAAAACGAATTTTTATGATTTAGTTAAATTTTTAACCGAAAAATGATTTTTCAACCAAAAAGATCATTCGTTAAGAATAAAGAATAATTTTCAATCTAAAGAAACTTATTTTTATCAAAATACATGAATTTACATCCGAATTGTTAATTTTTAAACTAAAAGAGGCGAATTTTTAACGAAAAAACTGATTTTCACCAAAATAGTTTTATTTTGAACTAAAGAGTTGAATCTCCAACCAATAGCGTAAAATGTAACAGTTGATATTTCAAACAAAAAAATATTTTAAATAAAGCGTCGTTGAATTCAACCAAAAAGGATGAATTTTCAACAAATAATGTGATTTTTCAAATAAAAAAGATCAGTTTTCAAGAAAAAATAAAACAAAAACACATAAAAGACAACTTTTCAACAAAACAGTTAAATTTTCAATCAAAGAGAAAAAACTTAAACTAATTAAATTTTAATCAAAAACAGTTGAATTCAAGCAAAAGAAAAAAGACAATTTTCGAATTTTTTCTTTCAAACTGAATTACACCAAACAAAAATTTGATAAAAATCTATTGAATTGAGTAGAATTAAGTGAGTTTAAAAGAAATCAAGAGAATTTAATAGAAATCAGGATCAATTAATAAGAATTCAGGGTGAATTCCAAAAGAATGGCAAAAAATATTTTAAAATCGCTTAAAATCTCTGAAACCCTGCAAAATCCCTCATTTTTTGTGAATAAATTCTTTGAAATACAATAAAATATCAAAATTGCTTGAAATTATGGAAACCTTTGGAAATCCCTCGAAATAGTTTAAATCTCTTGAGAATGCTTAGGAATCTTTTAAAATATCCTAAAGTTTTTCCGTCTTTAAAATTTCTTCAAAGTATTGAAATGAATACAGAAACTTAGGATAGAACCTAATAAAAACGGCATCTTCCAGACTAATTATTCAAATTTTATTTAAATAAAATACGATAATGCCTCGTCTCCATCTTGGATGGAAATTTTCCAAGATGGAGACGGGGCATACCTGCTCCGTCTTCACAAAACATTTTTTTTTTTGTCTTTTTTATCATTTTTATACAATATATTATTTTAAAAATAAAGAAATACCAATCATTTTACAGCACTACATATAAAGTTTATACATTTCTATGGAACTCACAAATAAAGAAATGTGAAAGGAATTTTTAAATTTTTAATTATTAGTCTGGAGGATGTCGTTTTTATTAGGTTCTATCCTAAGTTTCTGAATTATAAATTTTCCCAGACGTAAAACAAAATTGTATTCTTCTTATAAATTGAAATGAATACAACATTCCTGGAGATCGTTTAAAATTTCCTATAATATTTAAAACCTTTTGATATCTTTTGAAACCCCTTAAAACTTTTTGAAGATCTTAAAAATGCCTGGGAATCTTTTGAAATGTCCTTCAAAATTTTCAAATCCTTTAAAAGCCTACTAAATTACTTGAATCAATTAAATATTTCTTTGTAATCTCTTAAAATAACCTAAAATATTTAAAATCCTCTAAACTCTCTTGAAATCCTTGAAATTTTGTAAAGCTCTTTAAAATGCCAAGGATTTTAAAAAACACCTTAAAATATTTAGAATCCTCTGATAATTTTATCGACTGATCCTCAGGATCAATGAAATAAAAAGTTTTAAGAATTCAAAAAAAAATCATTGAATTCAATAGAATGAAGTAAGAATTCAAGTGAATAAAAAAATTCAAAGAACTCAGGATAAATTACTAAGGATTCAGTGTGAATTCCAAATCATTGAAACTCTACGGAATATCTTACTTTTTAAAATAAATTCTTTAAAATACCCTAAAATATTAATAAATCCCGTGAAATTCTATGAAATCGGATGATATTTCCTGAAATCTTCGAAAAATTATTAAAATATACTGAGAGCTTCGAAAAACTCTAACAATAATTAAAAGCCTCGGAAACCTTATGAAATCCCGCAAAACCTTTCAAAATATCTTAAAAGCTTATAGGTCCTGTAAAATCATTTCATATCTTTCTAAATTCTATAAAATTCTTTATCCTACAATATTTCAAACGCTTGGAATCCGTTCAAGTTAGTGAAATTAATAAAAAAATTCTTTGGAATCTTTTTAAATTCGCAAAAATATTCCAAATCCTTTGAAATGCTACAAAATACCTCACTTCTCGTGAATACATTCTTTGAAATCCACTAAAATATTATAAAATCCCGTGAAATTCTATAATGATTGTTTCTGTAATTCTGGAAAATGTGTTAAAATACATTGTGATCTTTAAAATCCCTTAAAATCATTGAAATCCTCGGAAATCTTATAAAATCCTGTGAAATCTTTCAAAATATCTTAAAACTTTATAGGTCCTTTAAAATCATTTCATATCTCCTGAAATTCTAGGAAGTTATTTACCTTAAAATATTTCAAACGATAGAAGTTAAAAGATAGTTAATGATCGAAGTTAAATAAAAACTAATAACTTACCTTGTAATTCTGACTGCACTCGTTCAAAATGAAAGGAAGCACATTAAATTGGATTCGCACTATGTAACTTATAACTGCTTCCCTGAGAAGAGTAATTGAGAAACTGAGCTTCTACTGGGCTTCAAAACGGGTCCTTCTACAGAAAATTCGCCTACCTGGGCCTCATTACCCAATGGAAAATTCTGAAACGTGCAGCATGAGTCATTTCCATCCCCACTATACTCAGTGTCCAGTAATAACCAATATCTGTATTAACAAGTGTACTGTAGGGCTGCAGATGAACGTTATTCAACTTTAATGAATAATAGCTCATTAACCACATCAACACCAAATAAGCATTCAATTAATTTCCAACAGTATACTTTCCGATTTTTTCCTTACAAAAGAAATGCGAACATATGAAAAAGTCAGCATCTGAAATCGGCCATTTAAGGTTCTATACATTTTTCACATTTCCACTCATTAATAACTTTTCCGGAAAATATCTCAGTACTTGTGTGTGTGTGTGGTGGCGGGGGTTTCAAGTCAGCATATGTAAGTTGGTCATTTAGGGTCTTACACATTTCCACTAATAATTACATTTTTTCTGGAAAACACACAATATATATAAATATATATATATATTTATATATATATATATATCGAAACAAATATTCCTAAATTTTTATTCGGCAGCTCAAAAAAGTTGTAGTCATAACAAAAATAAAATATTTATTTTCATTTTTCAGAATAGGCATAATAATCTATACAACACAATTTGTCGGAGGATGTTTTTCCCAATGAACGTGTAAATTCCTGTATGCTTTGTAGAAATATATCCTTGTCGAAATTGAGGAAAATTCCCAAAATATTGCGTAAAATTCCCCATTTCCTTTGGGTTTTGTCAATTTCCTAAAGAATTTGGAAAATTCCGAACTAGTTAGGGAATATTCCATACTTTTTGGGAACTTTCCCTAAAATTAGGAAAAATTCCCTAATATTTTTGGGAAATCTCTCTTTCCCTATAAAATTTGGGAATTTTCCCTATCAATCAGTAGGGAAAATTCCCGAAAATTTTTACAGTGTAGGCGAAAAATTATCAGGATATAGAATGTGCATTTTAAGGAGATCTACTACTTTTGTCTGGAATATTTGTCACAATTTCCATTATTTATGGAAACAAATGGAAAAACCCATGATTTTATACGTTTTTAATGGGTTTTCCCATGAAAATCAAATTTTCGCCAACTTTCTCTATAATATTCGTAATAAGCGCGTTAAAATACATGAATATACGTAACTGCTGGTGACTTTGAAAATGTACATAATTTTCAAAATCATATTACTCTGAATGTATGGGACATTTGCAATGAAATATGTGTATTACGTCGTATATTACCCAGAAATAAATTTTGTAATTATAAGAAGAAATATTTTATTACATTTAAATAAAGGGTCTTTTTTATCATGTTTCAATACCTGGGACCACCTTTAAATGTTGTTAAATGTTTTAAATTCTGCATTGTTTTTTTACTAAATAAAAGCTTTTCAATAGTAATGTCCCGAGGAGTGACAGGGGGAAGGTGGTATAGGGGAACCGAGGGTATAGAGGAGATATCGGAATATATGAGGAAGGGAATTGGTAAGAGTGATGTGCGTGTATGATATACCGGGGCATTAAGAGTCAAAAGGCCTAAATCATTATGTATTTGCAAATCAACGTCCACATAATTATTTTCATTAGGGTTGACATTATTTCCCTCACTTTAGACATGTGAAACACATCTTCATACGAAAGATGAAGTAAGTTTAACGAATAGTAAATGCACACTTTTCTTGGAAAAAGCTGAATATATATGTTGAACCCAAAAGTTCCTTGAATTGAATCAGAGAAATGTTCTATTATTTTTCTTTCATAAAAAAAATTTCCGTGGTGTTTAAAGCGTCCCAAAATAAAAATGTAAAATCGTCGTTTTTGGAATGCTATCAAAAACGCGAAAAAATGTTTTTTCATGAAAGCAAAATAATAGCACGTTTCTTTGATTCAATCTGAAGAAATTTTATGTTCGATATAATCAAGTTCTTCCAATAAACAGGGACAGGGTGGGAGTAGTATTGGGGTATCCCAGAATTGAGGGGAGAAGAAGAGTGTGGGAGCAGGGATGACAAGGGCAATGTAGTATATTAGTATATAGGAGTAGGTGGAAGGGTAATCGATGCAAAAAGGAAGGAGGGGGTAAGGGAGAAGGCTTAAAAAACTGTTGAAATTTTGTTAATGAATTTTCAGTACCATTTCGAAGAGTTCCCTCTTCATGAAGGGCCTGATGAGAGAAAGGACCTTATCCATAAACCAGACTGTATTCAGCACGTGAATCCCTTGAAGCCGGATGGGCATTCCCTCTTGCAGAAACTCGAAGAACTTGCGTATGCTGGTAATTGACAGTTTGGTCAAATGACCCAAACTGACCCCGCGCATGTCGAACAGAAATACGTAACCGGGTGTGCATCCCTCGGTGTAGAGGCTAGCATCAAGGGTCATACCCAGGAGTTTGATACCATCATTAAATATGTATTCTCCTGGCCTAGTGTCAGCCAATCGGTGGAAGATTATTCTACGTCCCTCACGATCGGGTACTGGAAGAGCCGCAAATTGTCTGCAAGAGAAAAACAAGATGAAAAATTATTTTATATCCTAAGATATCCCCCTTTAACAACATTATTATTAGATATAAGTATTAGGGATTATCGGGATTGTTAGTACCGCATGTTTTCCTTTCCTGCGTACTTTAAAGGTCACTAGAATTAACAGTTTTTTTCCTGTTTACGTAATGAGAAGTCACCCATCAAATAAATTTGCCTATTCACTTTGTTTCTCATTTCTTTTTGTGAGACGCGTTGCATTTATTTTCCAATACGAAATGTACTGGACATAATTTGCTTTTCAGAGGACGCATTTCATGAATGACCTCTATTATATAGAGAAGATATTATATCAAAATATTTAGAAAGACTAATTTATGATTTAAAAAAATGTTTCTTTGAATTTGATGTAAATAATTTGAAAAATCACTGACGACACTTGGACGAAGTGACCGGGAGAAGACCTGGCCTGTCCTAGCTTAAGACCAAGATTTAAAGCAAGTTTAAAATGTAAGTTTATGTCAGCCTAAAAAAAAGTTATTAAAAAAATTAATTTCGAAAAAGAAGTAAGTGTTTTCAATGAAATTGACGTTAATTGATATAACTTCTTTTCTCTTCCCCACAGCACCTCCTTCGCCATCCAGACCTATCTCTCCTACTCTAGCCTTCAAATAGCCTTCCCCCTTTCTCTTTCTTAATTCCACTCTGCTCTCTCTCTCTCTCTCTCTCTCTCTCTCTTACAAACCCCTATAAACCCTCTCCCTCTCTCTTCGCCCTCTGTCCCTTAGAAACCCTAGCTGCTTGATGCATATTTGCCGCTAGCTTGACGAACTGATTTTTAAGAAAATCAAGTTATATATTCATCTGTTAATTCACCAAGAAATTTGTTTATCTTTTATAGAAAAATTAAAGTTTACTATAATGAAACTGATTAAATTTCACTTTTCATAAGCTGGTTAAATATAAAAATGGTGTACAAGTAGAAAGCTATTTTTATCCATTCTGAATAAAAAATCGATTTAACTTAAATAAACTTCCACTCAGCTAAAATGGAAAATTTGAATGGAACCTGAAACTATGACCTCCGAGTTTATGTCCTTCCTAGAACTGATGGCCACGCAGTTTCTTGGTGAGAGAGGAGCTCGCGGGGTCGAGAGAGGCTTGCTCAGCTGTGCGTGACTAGCAGCATCGTAGCGAGAAAGGGAGCAGTGCGCGGGTACTCACGCGCTTCTGGTGAGTAATATTATGTATTCCAATAGGAAATGCTTTACACGCTTATACAACCATACTCTCTGTACATAGAAGAGTTAGGCCAGATGTTCAGAAAAGTAAAACCAAATTGACCAATTCTCGATTTTGTTTGCATAGGAATGAGCGTGATTTTAACACAGGCCTTCTTTCTCTTCGAATTCAAAATTTTTTTATTTCGTACTTAATTTTTGAGATTTTCCTTATGAATGTATGAAATACGGCGATAAATAAAACAGATATTTAAAGGTCTTTCAATGTCATTTCTATAATTTGGATAAATCAAATATTTCCAAACAATGTTAAAATTGAAGCAAATTTAATTTTATGAGTGTATAATTCATACTTTATACGTATACAATTTTTCATTATGGATACTACTGTGAAATTTCTATGCCTCGTGCTTTTTAACTAAAGGATCGGTAAATAAGATATTAAAAATATTTAATCAAAAATGCTAATTTTTTCTTGTTCTTTGGCACATTAAGGGTATTATTTTCTGTAGAGTTTTAATAGTCTGCTTCTGAAAGTGATCAAATTTTGCCCTATGGGCAACCAGAGATTGAACTTGATAAGTTTCTATAGAATTTTGTTAATAAACGCTACTTATTTTTTCTAAACACAATATATTTTAACGGGCGATGTATTTTTCAATTCTCGCAAGTTTTTTTTAACAATCTCAACTTTTATACTCGCAACTTACATTTTTTAAATGAAAAATGTAAGTTAATTTTACAGATTATAATTTCTTTACAACAACTCGCTGAAAATACAAAGAAAGACGTCCACTAAGCTGGTTGTTGGTTTGTGGCAACTACATGAGACGTTTACCCGTATCGCGCAATTTGTACGCCTGCCAATAACACTTTGCACTTAATACAGGGGGAATTCAATACCCTTTATCAGACCAATCTCTCGGTCGCTTGTAACTTTGCGAACTGCTCAAGATATTCAAACTATTGATTAAATAAGTTCACGAAATATTGAAACTTTCTTTTAAAAAATAGTTTGAACCAGGGATATATACAAAATAGGGATTCCAATCAATTTCTTACTGAACTGCAAATCTAATAAATTGTAGAACAAATAAATATTCATACGCTTTAAATAAACAATTCTTCAAAATAAATCTTTATCTATCCTATGCTATACATTTAAAAATTAATATAAATTTAGTCAGCACATGTTTTTAATGTATCTAATCAATGCGATACGCGATCAAATTCCACCTTGACCACAAATGAAGATGCATATTGATCTCGTTATTTCAGTTATCTGCTATTTTTATGCTGAAGGCTATTTCCATACAAGCAGAAGTCCATAAAAACTATATAAAAAATTGTAGACATTGTACAAATGGACTTTAATTAGATTTAAGAAAAAGGAAAAGTTAAGTTTAATTCTTAAAACCTACAAAGTTGCCTTAAAATTTATTCTATAATATGAGGTGAAATTAAAAAACACTTTTAACAAGATCGTTGCAAAAAAAATTAATTAATTTGTATTTCAAGTTTAACTTAAAATATAAAAATAGATAATCGTTCTGACTAGAAAGAAACCAATTTTTGTACAGGCTCTTTTTTTATACCATTCTAAAATCTGTACATTTTTAAATATGCAAATACAGTCACTGCTTGGTAGAAGCGCCGCGCCAAGAAATCTATCAACGGTTTCGAATTTTTTGATTTCAGATTCGGAAGTTAGCCAGCCAATAGGGCCATACAAAACAATAACCTTCGTTTTTCTCAACTAATTGGTAGAAGCTAGAGATCCTCAAGGGAGAGTTGGGTCACGTGGACATCGTCTCTAATAGTAGGGCCAACCGGAAGACGGAAGTCCTTCTTAGCGCGCACTTTTAAATAAAAATTTCTTTTATTTTTCCTTCTAGAACAAGAATGCCGCAACTTGCGGCATTCTGCAACATTTATGTTTGAATAAAAAAAGATGTTACTGTGATCAGGAAATTTGTGAATGCTAAGGATGTTGGATTCAAATTCTAAAATTCAATTTGCACATTTTACTGAAGCAATATTTGATGAGTAGAATGGTGGGGCTTCACGTGTCCCAACTCTCCTTAGAGGATCTCTAGTGAGAGCGATTCAATAATTCAAGGCCCTTGTAATATTTAAAATATTACAAATTCATTTTTTGATTTTCTCCCAAAGAAAAGTAATTTAACCAGATTTTCTTTCGCAATTTTAATGAGTAGGTGATTCATTGTTGAAAAATGCAATTCTTATAAATTATGCAAAGACCCTAAAACAAATTTTCATTTGGAAGAAATTCTAATTTCTAAGCTATTTGTCTAATAATTTAATTTCTTTCTGATTTTATATATTTTTTCTGCTATTCTTCCCTTTTTCAATCAGAAGGGTAAACAAGAATGCCAAGATAATCTAAATTTTTGAGCATTTAAGTGTACATCAGACAAATTTGGTAAAATTCTATTTCGGGATCATTATATAAATTAAAATGAATCTAAATTGAAAGCAATTTTAATATAAGAGCAATCTCAATTTATAGCATATAATTATATGAAGGAGTAATTACTGATTTATAAGAAAAGCATTACTAAAGTTTACACATTCGAACTAAAAAATATGAAAAATCCTCAGCATCAAAATTGAATTTAAAGAAAGATATTTCATTTCTGACAAATAAAAATGCGTCGAAATCGAAATTTTGAAACTTGAAAAAATTCGAAATTGAATAATCCGAAATTATCGGGACTCAAATTAGAAAGTAATTTACGTAATTTGCATTTATCTCACCCAATACGCAAAAATTCGAAAAATGTTTTAAACAAAAGTTGTAGATCTCATCGAGATACAATTTTTTTGTTGCATGCATTTGTCCCGCGATTTCAGTGCAATAAACGTCAGGTCTCTCTTTACCGTCGGCGCTCAAACCAAGATGGATAAAAAATATAATATTTTTAGTTTGTGTATAATCCTCTAGAAAAGAGCAAAAATGTACCCCACGGAAGTGCCACATTTTTGCAGCAGCCTGTATGCTGATTTTTTAGTGGGAGTTGTAGGCGTAATAGTAGAAATTGATGAGTGCAAGGTCGACCGTCGAAAATACGAATGAGGACGTATTTTAGAAGGATCATGGATCCACGGAATGATCCACAGGCAACATCCCTAAAACTATCGGCTGGAAATATGTCCTGATAATAACAGAGATTAAGCTACTGTAGTTGAGTTAAAAAAAAGCGTGCAGCTGAAGGGACGGAGATCCGCACCGATTGTTGGAAGGGTTATACAGGGTTACCCAGACTCAAGTTTTCGGACTTATATAGCAGCATAAAAATAAAAAATAAATTATTATAAAATATTCAGGCTGGACCAATCAGAAGCGCGGCATAAGCCACAGGAGCAATTTTGCAGACCATCTCTGTACATTTTTGTAGCCGCGACGCACAGTGGGCTAAAGTGAAAAATTTCGTGACAAAATCGTAGAACTTTTGATAGGAATGGGGTAGGGGGATGAATTTTTTTGGAATTACAGACAAATAACTATAGAATAAAGGAAAAATACGGGAAAGTTGACAGAATATATTTTTGACCTTGAAAATGTAGGTTAAGTTCGACATTTTTTGCCAAAAAGTTGTGTTATTTGATACCATGGGCGCCCGGACATTATACTTAACATGCTACATATATTTTCTCATAGATTTTGTCATGCCGAATCCGAATGTGGGCTTTAAGGCGCTTCCTCAAGCCTTATTTTTAGCCCATGTATTCGTTTTCACATGAATCCCGCTAAACGGATGAATTGTTCGATGTAATATTTTAACCACATAATCTGAAGAGCATAATGCCCAAAAAGAAAGTACCCCTGTTGAACCTAAAACAGGCGCTCTGCAAATGCATATAAAATTTACGATAATTCACCGTGACGGCTCTCGAGCATGCTGAACCCAGGGGGTCGCTCGTAAATCAACCGCCCTTTCGATTGTTGCATCCTAACACGATTCGAGCCGCTTGAACGAATTTGATAATTATTAAAATATGCATAAATTGAATTTTTATCTGCTGCATTAGGTTCATTACATAATTACGAGACGATCAAAAAAAGATAGAAAAAAATCGGTCAACCCATTCAATTTCTGTTGTGAGTTTTGGTAATTTTGCATTTTATTCTCGATTTTATTCAAGATTACCTTCAATATTGAGAATATTGGCCGATTTAACTAGTACTTTTTTCCCATTTTTTCCAATTATATCATTTTCAAATTTTATCAGCCAATAAAAATTTCATCCATCCATGTTTTGCGCAATTTTAAAGATTGTAACAGTATTCATTGTCGGCGGTCGATTAACTTTGGTCTTTATAGCGAAAGGCAAATGCAGATTCCAGGAGTTCAGGTAATTGCGCATCGGAGTACTTAATTAATTGATTACTCAATTTACGATTAATCAATTCATTATCGCTTCCTCATAGAGGGGGTTTAGAATGACCTAAATTTTCGAATATACTTTTTTGACATATTTAGATATAATTATATTTTACTCATTTTTCAAAAATTTGTTTACAATAAATCCAGGACTGCGCAGGATTGACTCTCTCCAATTCGCCCCTTTGTTCTCAAAATCAGTCGTTCTGAAGTACTCTCAGAAGTCAGTCGTTTATTTGAAAATAGGGAAAGAATTTTTAAAAGAAAAGTGTGCAGATTTATTCAATAAAAGATTTTATAACCACGTAACTAAAGTGACATTCGGAAATAGACAAGAAATGGAATTATCTACAACCTGTTTTCTTAAAAAAAGATGAGTTTCTAGTATATACCAAATTATATTAATTTTTACTAAAATACAATTTTTCCCCA
>CAKNXH010063480.1:98767-180491 GCA_932178445.1 Andricus quercusramuli | reverse complement strand
TGTCACGCACATTTTAAAAACTGAAGTAATATTTTCTTTAATCCTTGTCAGCAGCACTTATTTCTGAAAAATAGTTCATGAATTGAAAAAAATCAGTCTATGTAACAAGAGCATTTTAGCAAAAATGTATCATTTCTAAAAGCAATAAGACCGTTTTTTAAATGAAATTGTTCAAACACAATCTAAAAGTAATTCTTAAACTGAATGCGACGTCTGCTTGTGTAACTGTTAGTAGCAGACGGATCAAAATGATGCAACGTTTTAATACCACTATTCATGATCAAGTTTATTCAACTTTTGAGATAAATTACTTTTCATATAATTTCAACTACTTAACATATTGAGAAATTATTGAATCCTCTGACGGAAATGATCATCAATAAAAACCGTCTAAAATTAAATTATTGATCAGAAATAATAGAAAAAGTTATTTACTTAAAAAAAAAAATTGATTAGCATTTCAAACTCGAAAGTTCATTGCCTCACTACCCGATTCGGGTAGTGTTTCTAGGTGGATAAATACTACCAGTGTGGGTCCACCACACCCACGACGGGTCAACAACACGCAGTATTCCCCGAACGGTCACCCATCCAAGTACTAACCGCGCCCAACACTGCTTAACTTCAGTGATCTAACGGGAACTGGTGTTTTCAGCGTGGTATCGCCGTTGACGAGTTATTTACTTAGTTCCGTTTATTTGAAATGAGTATTTAGGTTGTGGAGGTTTGTTTGCAAATGTTCTTATAAACTTGTCTTATTCCCTAATCGTTTAGGAAAAGGTTGCATTTCGTTTTCTCACAATTTCCTTCAAAAACCGTAACTTTTACTGTATTATTATTAACCCTGAGGCTCATGTTCTTTATGCTTGTATTCAGTTCACTCAACATTGTTTGTAAGTCTATCAATGACTCTGCCGTAACAACCTTATCATCTTCGAACACTAACCCACGTACCTTCAATGTCCTTCAATGTTCTATATCACAGTAGTGGTGCTCTACAGCTTCATCTCACAATAATTCCTTAAAAGATTCTCTAAAAGCGTCTCGTATACCGACTGTATAATTTTTTTCGTGGCTGTTTGAGTTTCATCATTCCACCCCGCATCACCAGATATTCTTCCTACGACCTAAGTTTATTTTGAAAACTAGACGGTAAAAATCAGAAAATCTAGAAATTCAAGCTCGAAAATTGTTTGGGAATGTATTCTTCAACCAAGTTTTCACTTTTTCATTCGAAGATTTATGATTTTAGTTGAAAATTCATCTCTTTTGTTGAAAATGTAACTCTTCGTTTGAAAACTCATTCCTTCTTGTCAAAAATTAATCATTCATTTTATTGAAATTTTTTGTTCGAAAATTCAGATTCTTGCTTCAAATTTTATCTGTATGTTCAAAAACTGAAAAATTTCGTTGAAAATTCAACTATTCGTTTAAAAAAGTTCCCGAATTTTTTTAAAATTTCATTTATTAAATTTTAGATTTACATTTTTCTGCAACTGCATATTTGGTGTGTAGGATTTTAGTTTACGTGATTTACTACAAAATTCCACCTGATTGTGCGTTGATAACCTACTGGAGATTCGTCCATTTCCTCTCGGGTCATCGGGGTGACCGTGCCGGTTTCCATGTTTATTTTCATTCGTTTTCTACCTCGACCACCATAAAATCCAGCAAAAATATCACTACTCTCCAAAATTGCAAAGACGTCACCATCGACTGTTGATAATACAATTTGTTCTTGTTTTGGAATTGGCACAAATTGATTGGGTCCAACGCGTAATCTAATTGGTTTATCATCAGGAAAAGTATATCTTCGGAGTTCAAATAGCCGGTGCGGATTTTTATGGGGAATAAGCCGAATAGATTCAAGTTGGTCAAGTCCATATACAGTTCCGTCTGAAGAAGCAATCCTGGTAGGTGCAACCGTGCATCTGGCTTGAGGAGACCTGGACCTTGCTCGAGCAGATGGCTCGGCAGGAGGAATATCAATATCAGCAGAATTTTGCCTTTCATGAGAAGGAGAAGAAGGACTGCCACGAGGAACACCGGGAATAGGATCGCCATTCGGTAAACACTCAAACTGTGAACTGAACTCTGTAAGAATAATCAGAAGATTTCATTTCTTTACATTTTATCGTCAATAGGAAACACGCTTCTATATAATAAATTCACTGTGGCAGAATTGAGTAGCTTGATGTGAAGATAAGGGTAAGAATTATTTCGCAAAAGTAGGTATTCCTCTGCCAGCTGCTTGTGCTGAAATTTTTATTTTTGTTATCCAACATATTCATCCGTCGATATCCGGAATATGTGCCAGAAACTGTGAGTCAAAAAATGTTCTGCAGGTTAAAGATTTATTATATTATTATATTCACCAATGGAGACAAGGGTAACTGCCAGCAATAAGACCAGAGTATAGACGATTCTCATTATTTCTAAATAGAGTATAAACTGATTAGCGGAATATTGAAGAATTTGCTTCACGGATGAACTAATGATTTTTCTGGTTCTTCATGAGCAGTATATATTATATACTATAGTCGTCATCTTGTAGATTATAGTGGCCTAATTTTGTACTTCTAAAATATTTCATAAATCTTTCTGAGTAATTAACACAGGTACACAGATAGCTAATCCGCTGAAATACAGAATTTGCTTCGAACTAACTTTAAGACTTCAAAATAAACGCGTTTCTGTTGCTAAGAGCAGATTTCGAATCTGTTGAGGAAAATTACGATACTTCTCGTATTCATAGAATTCTACTGTCGTAAACAGATCAGACGAATTATTATTTCTGTTTTCAATATTCATTTTGAAACATCTCTGAAATTCAAGATTTTTAACCATCAACAGAAACATATCTCTCTGTTTACTGATTCTAAATTAGTTCCGCCGCAGAACATAATGTCTTAACTTTTCCTATTCGTGACAATTATATTTCAATGGCCATTAAGCACATTTTTTTTTAAAAATCAAGCAATTTCAAGAAGTATCGCTTGAATCGTGAGGATTGCAAAAAGTAATACCTAGCCTTGCTCAACTCGTCTTCCAAATTTCACATACATACATAGGTCCAAAGTGATCCAGCCCGGTAGCCATGAATGGTTTCCCATAAATTATGAATCGTTTTTTTGGTAATAATCTCATAATAGGTTGTGAAGGATTTCAATTTCTTTTCTTACAAAACAAAGTTTCTTCAGTATTTCGTTCCTTTTCTCCTTCTCGACTATTACGTTTTTCAACTCTTGTGGGAAACATTTCTTCTGCACACATTTCCATCATTTTATTAATTCCATTTCTGTTGCTGAATTTGCAATTATCCTAATTTGTGATTTTATCGAGGAAAACTTCCATTATTGATCAATATTTTTATCCATGCAGTTGATCTTAAAATCTGAACCTATGAATTGTAACTTTTTATCCTAGGTAGACATTCAGACACTTCGGTTGTGTTAACTACACTGACTATTTGTTCTAATTTGTTTGGTATTTTTGGCGATCAAAAGCCACATAGTCCTTCTTTTAGACCCAATACCAATCAGCTGCACGGCTTGCTTCCAAAATTGCCCCACTCGTTCAACAATAAAACTATGAAGTTTATTATAATTTTTAATCCATGAAGGAGGGTCCTAGAATCAGACCAGAAGTGCCGAACTTTTATGGTGAAATCAAAAGCTTCTCGAGTCATTCTAGCTAATCGTGTACCGAAGGCTGCTACCATTAATTCTAGTCTGAGTATTGTCAATGCCTGAAATGCAGCTACTCGTACCTTTGCCAAAATCAATACTACGTCTACTCAATCATCTTGAATGCTGCGGTAAACTGCTGCTACATAAGCTCCTTCTCTGGCCTTGCAAAATGCGTGCGTTTGTGTAGATGCTGCTTTTTTGAACCTTGCTGCATATTGCCTGGGAATTCCAATATTCTTGATTGTCATCAATTCTTGAAGCCAACATTTCCATGTTTGAAACATTATATTAGTTATAGAATCGTTACATTCAAATTTGGCTTTCCATATTAACTGAATTGATATTCTTTCCTTCACTTTGCAATCTACGTGAATTGGAGAACCCGATGTTTACTCTTCTTGTCAAGAACATCAGTCAGCAAGTCTTCTGCTACTAGATGATGAATAATGCTCTTCATGAAGGTATTCTAATTTCAAACGAAATTCCTGAGTTTCAAGCCTGCTTGATCTGGGACTGCTGACATTCGAAATACCTTGAGTTGATCTGGAACCTTCCAATTTCTCCAGTAAAAACATTAAGCGTAACTTCTTTCATCCTCAATTTTAACTCTATTGAACGTTTCACGGATATCTGCAGAGAATGCTATTTTATGTTATCGGAACTCAATGACAGTTCCAAAAAGTGATACTAGCCAGTCTGGACCAATGATGTTCATTCAATGATTTTCTTCGGTCTTTTTCTGCTTTATCAAACACAGGTCAAACTTTTTTTCGATTGTTTCGATTACGACTGGAAAATAGGGTAAAAACTATATTTACTTTCTGTCAAGAAGTTCCTCATCTGCAACGGGTACAGCGTAATTCTTCTTTAGAAGTCTTTCTACTTCATAACAATAAAGATTTCCTAGATTTTTGTACTTGATTAGTTTTTTCTCTAACATACGATTTTTTCCCAAGGGAATTTCAACTGATATTGAACATTGGGGACATTGGGGGAGATTGCCCTGGGAAACTTCTTGAAATCTGAAAGAAGAATATTCAGGAAGGACTATTCGGGAAGTTTCCTGAAACAGTTTAATTTTGACGCACATCTCGCAGAATGCGGATTTCGGGGAATTCATCCGAATATCGGAATCTAGGCTAAACTTTCATTCTTATCATTCAACCTATTCATCCGCTGATATCCGAATCATGTGTAAGAAATCCCGAGCCTAAAAATGGTTTCAAGGTTATGGATATATCATTATATTAGGGTGCGCAAATAAGTTCTCGCTGTTTTTTTTATGAAAATTCAACTTTAGTCTGAAAAAATGGTTACAAATGAATCATTTAAAGTATTGCTTATTGTAAGCTACAACTTTTTCTGATCTTTCTGGTAGAGCTCGAATAGCGTTACCGCAAAAGTATTCATCTTTTGAGGCTATCCACGAATCAAGCCATTTTTGGATGTCTTCATATGAGCGGAACTGCTGATCAACCGGACCATGTGCCACTGACGGGTTCTAACGGGTTTGGCAACATGAGGCAAACTATTTGAACATTTTTTTGTTCAATATAATAACAGTTATAATAACTATGACCTTATTTTATCTACCACAGGTTGGTCTCCGTTACAGGAGAATTATTTTTATAGTTCAAAGACCACAGAAAAAGAAAAACTGGGGCATTGACTTTTTATTATTGTTTGTAGTTACCAGGTACTTACAACAATTCAAGCCGACATCTGATCGAAAACAGAATTAAATTTAAGATTTACATTTTGCCTTATTTTGATGTATGGTGGGGAGGAGTTTGGCTTACATGCTCTATTCTAAAATGCCTTGTGATTGAGTGGGAGACACCTACTGGAATTTCATAGATTTCTCTTCGGGTCAATGGGGTAATCTTGCGGCTTTCTATGTTCATTTTCACTCGCCTCAAACCTCTACAACCATATAATCCAGCAAGACAAAAACTACTCTCCAATATTGCAAAGACATCACCATCGAATGCTGATAATACAATTTGCTCTAAGGCTGGAATTGGCGCAAATTTATTACGTCCCACGGCTAATTTAATTGAATTGTTCGCAGGAAAAGTGTATCTTCGAAGTTCAAGCAGTCGATGCGGATTTGCAATGGGAATGAGTCGAATCAATTTAAGTTCCTTGAGTTCGTATTCAATTTCGTCAGAAAAACGAAGCCTGGTAGGTGGAGCAATGCATCTGGCAGGAGGAGACACGGACCGGATGCGAAGAGGGGGCTCAGCAAGAGAAAGAGACCTTCTAGGTGAATGATCTCTGCCAGAAGAAGACGGAGCACTGTCACGAGGAATATCAGAAATGGTGTCGCTATTTGGTGCAAACACCAACTGTGAACTTAGCCCTGCAAAAATAAAGAGAGGATTACATTCTTTCACTTTGGTCCCAATCCGTCGACTTTTCTAGCTTCTAGTTGTTCATCTCCGGAGAGTCGTGGGACCGGTACCTCTAGCGAAAAAGGTACTTAAGGCTGTTGCTCTTGATGGTTCGGAACCCACCTTAAACTGTAAGTCCCCCTACCACCACCAAGTAAGTGAGTGGGGGTGTGTGAAGGAATAGGGAAGAGATGCAAGAAAAATTTAAACCCTCAGGGGACACATTAGAAGCTTCCATTCCAAGTACGTACGTACATCATGGACTCAATGCCACAGCGGTAATTTTTAGGATGCTCTAGCTAGAGTAGTTATGATTTTTTTTTATTCTCAAGAAATATCCTTTGAGATTGAATTCTTTAAAAGGGAAAGAGCCTACAAAAATCGTGCTGAAAATATAGCATTCCGGCATGGCATATTTTTTCGAAAGTTTTTCTTCAAAGCAGTTTCAATAAGGTTTCATGCCTGTGGAAAATTTTCTAGTTCAAAAGATTATTTAGAGTTTTGAACCGTATATTACGTGAAACTTCTTCTATCAATTCTCGTTTGTATCAGGGTTACCTTGATGTTTTGCAGGTCCAGTTGTCATCCCAAAATTTGCGAGAAAGTCCCTTTCTTTTGGCGGCATAGCCAATGATATCACTGTGAACAGACAAAAAGGATCCATGAATTTGAAATGTTGAAAATCTATCAAAAATAGTGAAAACGCGATTCGATCATTCCACTTTATTTTCTTGTTAGTCAGTTAAAACCTATTGATGGTTGGGGGTAGTATATGGTCGCCAAGCAAGAAAAAATTCAAATAAAGTTTTCGAATGTAATACTTAGATATCACCAATGATTTTGTAACAAATGTTTACTAAGTAATTCTAAAGGTACCTCGATTTTTTTAATCAGAATAATTATAAAGCTCTAATTATGAGAAGCTAAGTAAAAAAACGCGATTGCGTATGATTTTTAATTTTATTTGCATAATGATAGAGGGGTATCCTGGAACTGGTAAATCAATTACGTCATCTGCACACTTAATCTGTGATGCTCCTCCTCAAAATCACAATCCAAATTTCATTTTTCGAATATGAGACTGAAAAAATTGATGAAGAGCGATCAAAATTGAATCTTCCATTATTCATAAGTAGCAAAAATGATATCAATATTGTTATTATCAATATTATTATCAATATAAAAATTGTTCAGGATCATAGAGTTTTTCGAGTATTTTAAATTCATCAATGTATAACAGATGGTCCATCATAATTACATACCAATAGAATTAAAAATAACGTCCAAAGTTAAGACCACAGTACAAAGCGTCTTCATTTTTTCAAAATGTAGGAAAAATTGATTATCGCAGAATTTGGAGAAGCGACACTAACGAATATTCTCATGTTTTGTGTATATATACTGTTCTGACATATTTTCGTTCCCCCTTCCCGAGCAAGACTCGTATACAACGATAATTTTCGGGCTCTTGAACATGTATAATTATATGACCTTGATGATCTGAGATAATTTTTGTTCAAATTAAAAATTCTTATTTATATGATTCCACCTTAAGAAACTTCTGGAATCCAATAATGTGTAAATGATAAAAATATCACAATTTTGTAATGTGTCATGTAGATTTCAAAAACTAAAGAGATTTTTTACAATCAATATGAATACAAGGCATTTAATGATACGTTGTGTAACTGCTAAAATCAATTTCTATAAAAAATGTCAAAATTTAATTTTTGCTTATATAGTTCAACTGTTATCCAAATATTTTTAAGTGAACGAACAGGACCTGTATATTGTTCACCATCAAAAAATAATGGCTGAGGCATTGACTTTTTATTATTACTTGTAGTTACAACGTGCTTGTAAAACTTCAAGCCGAATTCCGGTCGAAAACAATAATAAATTTTAGATGTACATTTTGTTTCGAGATGATCGTCTTGTCTCGATCAACATTTTTCATTGCAAACTCTTGATCTCCATTACGTTTCAGTTCCATTCAGCCATGTTTCAAGCAAATGTAGATTTTGTGCAGAAATTATTGACATGCATTACTAATTTCGAGCATTGTGGCTTACACGCTTTATTCTAAAATTCACAATAATTGAGCGTTGTTCACCTACTGGAATTTCGTCAATTTCTTTTCGTGTCATTGGAATAAACGCGCCGCTTTCCATTTTTATTTTTATGCGCTTTTCACCATATCCATATAATCCAGCAAGAATATTACTAGTCTCCAATATTGCAAAGACATTACCATCTGATGTTGATAAAACAATTTGTTCTTGATTTGGAACTGGCACATATTTACCGCGTCCTAACCGTAATTTAATTTTTCCATCAGCAGGAAAAGTGTATTTCCGAAGTTCGAATAGCTGGTCCGGATTCTTATGGGGAATGAGGCGAATAAATTCAAGGTCGTCAAGTCCATATTCAGTTCCTTCAGAAGAAATAATTCTGGTAGGTGGAACCATGCACCTGGCAAGAGGAGACCTGGATCTAGCACGAACAGCAAGGTCGGCAGAAGGAAGATACCTCTCAGATGAATGATGTCTATCGGGAGAAGAAGAAGGTCTGCTACGAGAAACGCCATGAATAGGGTCACCATTCGATAAATCCTTGAACTCTGAACTTGAACCTGCAAGAATAAAGAGAAGATTATATCTTTCCATTAAGCAAATATTTGGTAACGCTTACTGAAATAGTTATAATTCATTTTCTTATTCTACAGAAATGTCTTAGATGGTTTCGAAAACCAGGTTCCATGTTTTAATAAGCACTTCTGATATCAATTTTGATTGGTTACCTTGATGATTTGTAGGTTCACTTGTCATCCCAAAATTTTTCAGAAAGTCCCTTTCTTTAGGCGGCATACCTGATGCTCTCTCTGTGAAAAGAGAAACAGGATTTGTGAATTTGAAATGTTAAAAATGTATTAAATGTTGTTAAGAACTTGTAAACATAAAATACATTTACATACTTAACTAATTTCCTCTTGCTTCAATATCACAATCAAAATTCAAACTAGTTCTTTTTTGAGATAAAAGTTACGCATAATTTAGAATGTGTTTATCTCGAAAACTGTTTCAAGTACTCAGAGAATCTCCAATTTTTTGGGGTTTTCTCCCTGAGAGCTATTTTTTTCTAAAATCTGAAGGCTCTCATTACTTATTACTATACTCAAGTAGCAAGAAACTAACATCAATAATAATTGTTTATTATCATAGGGTTACATAGTATTGTACATTGACTCATGTATGTTGCAAGATACTTATTATATAACAATATAAAAAATGATATTATTTTTGCCTCACATACCAATAGAATAAAGGATAACGTCCAGGATTATGATCATATTGTAAACGGTCGCCATTTTTTCGAAATGTAGGAAAAATTTATAATTGAAAAATTTTGAAAGCACTGTAACTAACGTGTATTCTGATGTTTCGTGTATATATGATGTTCTGAGATATTTCTCTCACCTCTTCCCGAGCATAAATCACATACATAATCATCAGGTTTGGTGACGTGGACCATTTCAATTCGTATTCCATAATTTATTTTATGGAAGTTAAACTCTAGCACATTTATAATTGTTTCACCTTGATAATCTGAGATAATTTTTGTTCAAATTAAAACTGCGTATTTATATTATTCTACCTTGAGAACCTTCGAGACTTTGATGAAGTGTTAAGAGGGAATATATAATTATAATACTGAAAATATGTCACGTAGATATTAAAAACGTAAGAAATATTTTCTCTCTTTTATTCTGAGCAGCATTTATTTCTACAAAATAGTTCATCCAACGCAGAAAATTATTGCATGAAACAACATATTTAAAAAAAATATGTTTCGTGGGTTCGAAATGGATTCTCTGGGGTTTCGTTGGTCGCTACATATAAATTTAAAGTCAAAAGCATATTTTCTCTTAATAAATAGTTAACTGAATATAAAGATGCTATTTAAAAATAAAAATCTTATCTCATCTCATCTACCTCAGGTTGATTTTCGTTACAGGAGAATTTTTATTAAAGCTGAATCATAAGCCTAGTATCATTTTTTATCGAAATAATGACTGAAGTATTGACATTTCACAATTATTCATCCTTACAAGGTACGTGTGATTGTTCAAGCCGAATTCCAATCAAAAATATAATTGAACTCAGTTTGAAATTTTTCTTCAATTGGATGTACAATGTGGTGGATTTTAGCTTACATACTCTAATCTGAAATACCTTGTCATAAAGCGATGAATACCTACTGGAATTTCATCGATATCTATTCGAGTCAATGGGGTAACCTTGCCGCTTTCCATATTTATTTTCAATCGTCTTGAACCTTTACCACCATATAATCCAACAAGACTATGACTACTCTCCAATATTGCAAATACGTCACCATCGAATGTTGATAATACAATTTGTTCTGAAGCTGGAATCGGCGCAAATTTATTACGTCCCACGGCTATTTTGATTGAATTGTTAGCAGGAAAAGTGTATCTTCGAAGCTCAAATATTCGATGCGGATTTGCAAAAGGAATTAGTCGAATAAATTTAAGTTCCTTGAGTTCGTATTCAATTTCGTCAGAAAAACGAAGCCTAGTAGGTGGAGCAATGCATCTGGCAGGAGGAGACAAGGACCTGATGCGAAGAGGGGGCTCAGCAGGAGAATGAGACCTTCTAGGTGAATGATGTCTGTCAAAAGAAGACCGAGGTCTGTCGCGAGGAATATCAGAAATGGCGTCGCCCTTTGGTGAAAACTCCAACTGTGAACTTAATTCTGCAAGAATAAACAGAGGGTTATATTCCTTTACATTCTAATCATTTTTGAAGTTCATAAGTATATCCTGAACTGAATGTGGCTAAATTGAGCAGGTGGATGTCAAGAGGAGATGTGAAGTCATTTCGCGAGTTTGGGCGGTTCTCTAATGGCCGTTTGTGTTCCAGTGACGTGCAGAGCGACCCTCTTTCCCTATCGCGAAATATTTTCATGTCCTTTTTGCATCCACCGCCTAAGTTTTGAGTCACAAATGAATACGTCGAGCCGAAATTGCCCTGAGAAGCTTCTTGAAAGCTGGAAGAGCAATATTCAGTGAACATTATTATGCGATGATATCCGGATATCCTTTTAGAATTATATCAATGTGACGCGCTCAGATAATAATTTACCCAAACACATGTTTTTCGGCAATGAAAAATGACACAAGTGGAGGACTTGCTGAGCTTATTGCAGCCTTTTTCAAGATAGTCTATGCGACCCCAATTATTCACGAACGGCAATTTGACTTTTCTGATTGCATCGACCTTTCCAGTGTCCACATCAGCCGACAAGATATCAAGTTTAAGATAACTATATTAGATGCAAACAAAGGCGCCGGTTCCGAAGCGGTAATCAAAATGATATTAAAAACTACAGACCAATAATACTCGATTCCATTCCCAAAATCTTTGAAATCATCATTAACGTCAAACTCTATTTTGCCTCTTCAAAATATCCAGCTCAGGAGCAGCATTGTTTCAGAACAGACAGATCTTCTCTTACTCACTTGGGCATCTATACTCATTTCCTAGCAAACAATATAGAATCTGGCGTTCAAGTTGATGCGGTTTGAACCGTCTTCTCTAGAGCTTTTGCCAAGGTCGACCGTAGAATCCTTGTGGCAGAGCTTAGCTACCTTGACGATCGGTGGCAATCTGTACGGATTGATAACAGTTTATCGGAGGATCTTCAGGCTATATCTAGGAGACCTCAGGGCTCGCAACTGGGGCCTTTGATGTTTCTTCTGCACGTGAACGACATAGTGCCATTTTTAGATTTTGTCTGTGCCTCATCTTTGCTGATGATCTGGAAGCGGCCAAAAAAGCTGTCAAAACTCTGGGGTTTGTCACGAGGAACGCGCGAAACTTTACAAAACCTTCAGCTCTTAAGACTCTCTATTTTGCGCTTGTCAGCCGAATTCTTGTACAAGCTTTCGTTATCTGGTGCCTTATCTAGAGTGTTCATAAAATGAGACTCAAACGAGTGCAAAATCGCTTCCTGCGAAACGCAGCAAGACAACTGAGAATGGCTATGACCAGACGTGACCACAACTAAGAGGGCATTAGGCACTGCTAAACATCCACAAACTGACCTCCACATTTTAGTACGTGGACTTGTGCTTTCTCTATAATGTATTGAATAGCATCATCGATAGCCCTAGTCTACTAGCTGAAATTGAATGTTATGCCACGTAAAATCATTGCGCCCTAGGATATTATTTAGGCTACCTTTGCACCGCACCAACTATTGTTTCAACTCAATGCTTCTGTCTGCGATGCGTTGCAGACAATGCTTACGCGATGCGCTCAAGGCGATTCAGTGATGCGGCTCAGAACAAGCTAAATCGGACTTGCTTCATATTTCTTCAATTAGTTTTATAATTATTTTCAAGAAGTTTGCTTCGAAAGCATTGCCCGTAAAATGATCAATAATAATGATCAATAAAACAAAGTTATAAAAAAGAGAATTGCGGCATGATATACTTTCTGGAATGTTTTTCTTCAAAAGATTGGCAACAAGGTTCCATGTGTGTATAAAAATGTATCGATCAAAAGATTATTGAAAGTTTTGAACCCTTTATTGATTGAGAGTTCTGTTATCCGTTTTCATTTGCATTAGGGTTACCTTGATGTTTCTCAGGTTCACTTGTCATCCCAAAATTTGCCAGAAAGTCTCTTTCTTTTGGCGGCATAGCTGATGATATCACTGTCAAAAGACAAAAAGGATCTATGAATTTGAAATGTTGAGAGTCTATCAAAAGTAGTTCAAACGCAATTTGATTATCCCACTTCATTTCCTGTTAAGTCAGTTAAATATATTCTTGATTTGCGGTAGTATATGGTCGCCTCGCAAAAAAATGCGAATAACTTTTTTGAATGTGAGTAATACTCAAATATCAACATTAACTGTAAAATCAGTGTTTGAAAAGTAATTTCAAAAGATATATCTAAAATGTTTTATTAAGAATGATCATAAACCTATAATTATGAAAATGTCTGTGAAAGAACGCGATTGTGTGAGAGTTTGAACTTTATTTACACAATGATAGAAGGGTATCGTGAAACTTGTAAATCGGTTACGTCACATCTTCGCACTTAACCTACGTTTCCTTACTTCCAAATCACAATGAAAATTTGAAATCGACATTCGTACATTTTTTTATTTTCCCCCATATCATGTTTTTTTTCTCTAAAATGTAGAAAACCTCAAAACTTTCGAGTTTTTTTTAGAGAAAATGTTCATGTTTCGGCTATAAAACTTAAAAATTTGGCAAAGAGCGATTGAAATTAAATCAAAGTGGCAAAAAAATGATATCAATAATAATTGCTAATTATAATAGAGTTTTTCTAGTATATGAAACAATTGTATCAATTCATTCTTTACATACCAACAGAATTGAGAATAACTTCCAGGATTAAAACCACAATACAGAGAGTCGTCATTTTTTCAAAATGTAGGAACAATTTATTCACGCAAAATTTTCAGAGCAGCGGAACTAATGAATATTCTTATATTTCGTGTTAATATACTGTTCTGAGATAGTTGTGTTTTCGCTTCCCGAGACTTAATCAAATACAAAGATAATCTTCAGGCTTGGTGACGTGGACAATTTCAATTCGTATTCCACAATCTATTCTATAAAAGTTAAACTCTCGCACACGTATAATTATTTCACCCTGATAATCTGAGGTAATATTTGTATAAATTAAAACGTCATGGAAATTTTAAAAACTTATCAAACATTTTTTCAGTTCTTCTTAAAACTCAATATTACGCATTAAATAATACCTTGTGTCAAATTTTTAATTCTTCAATTATTTTAGGCGTTTGCTTAATTATGATTACTCCAGCTTAATGATTCAGACATTTCTGTAGAAAATTGTTTTTCTTCATTTACATAAACAATGGCAGCTTATTGAAAGCATTACATTAGTGGATTAACTTTACAGTGAATATCTGTTTTAAAGAAGGATTTATCTTACATTACATTTACACATTTTTAATTTTTTACTAATTCTTCATCTCTGCAGATTCACCCGTCTACCAAAAAAACAACAATTTTTTTAGAGAGTAATTTTTTGGTTAAAGATTTATCATTTCAGTTGCCAATTCACCTATTTGTTTAAAAACTTAAGTATTCTATTTGAAACTCGTTTTTTTTGGTTCAGAATAGATCTTATCTAGCTCAGGATATTCATCGATACAGGGCAATCATTACTATAGTTGAATCATAAACCTATTATAATTTTTGGCAGAAATATTCTGATAAGGAAATGGAAAAGATCTTTAGTTTACTTGTCATAGAAAAATATTGACAGGGACATTGCCTTTTTATTATTATTATTTGTAGCTACAAGGTACTTGCAGCAATTCAAGCCAGCTTCCGATCAAAAAGAAAACTAAACTTTAAATTTACATTTTACTTTAAATGAATATATGAGATGGATGATTTTGGCTTACATGCTCTATTTCAAAATCCCTTGTGATTGAGCGGTTAACACCTACTGGAATTTCATTGATTTCTTTTCAGGTCGATGGTGTAACCTTGCCGCTTTCCACACTTATTTTCCGTCGCGTTGCACCATGACCACCATTTAATCCAGGGAAAAATCACTACTCTCCAATATTGCAAAGACGTCACCATCGGATGTTGACAATAGAATTTGTCCTTGGGCTGGAATTTGCGCAAATGTATTACTTGCACGCCTATTTTCATTGAACTGTTAGCAGGAAAAATGTATCTTTGAAGTTTAAGAAGTCGTTGCGGATTTGCAAGAGGAACTAGCCAAATCGATTAAAGTTCATATCCAATTTCATCAGGACAACTAAGTATGGCAGGTGGAGCAATGCATCTGGCAGGAGGAGACAAGGACCTCATGCGAAGAGGGCGTTCAGCAGGAGGAAGAGACCTCTCCTGTGAATGATGTCCAAAAGATGAAGCAGATGGAAAAGGTCTGCCACGAGAAACGCCAGAAATAGGGTCGTCATTCGGTAATTGGGCCAACTGTGAACTTGCCTCTGCAAGAATGAACAGAAGATTACATTTCTTTCCTAATATTATTATTCCGGTAAGCACGTTGGTGAATCATGAACTCATTGCGGCAACATTGAGTCGCTGCATGCCAAAAGGACATGCAGATCTATTTCGTGAGTATGTCGCTATTTGGACAATACTCCAACTGTGGACTTGACTCTGCAAGAATCTTTGATTGTGGGGCAAGAATCAGGATATTGAGCCGACAATGCCCTGAGAAACTTCTTGTAAGATCCTTTAAGAAAAACCGTTAATGCTTGAAGATTTTTGGTTCTTTTGCAATGATTTCGAGGAATTTCGAAAAATTTCAGAGGACGTAAGGAATGTTTCAGGATCTAGAAGGATTCCAATGATTTAAGGGCATTTTGACAATTTCTAGTGTTTTCTAGAAAATACAACAGATTTCAAAGACTCTAATGGGTTTGAAAATATTTTTAAAGGCATCAGGGGATGTCAAGAGATTTTGGAGGATTTTGAAGAATTTAATGAAATTAACGAACAAGTTTGAAGATATCAAGGAAATATACAGATTTTTGTTGCGCAAATTTCAATTGCACGGAATTATGAGTTGTCTGAAACAAACTGCTTCTTTGTAATTTTTCTGCTTTTTGCATTTATTGCTCTAATGTTTCTGTGTAAAACTTATTTCAATCCTAGTTATCCATAATAGTTTTCTATTTTATTGATAATATGTATTGAAAAAGAATGATTAAAAGAATATTTCCTATTTTATAATTGCGATAAAATATCAGTAAATTCATTAGAAGAGGATCATTATCGGCTGATACTGATTTTCCTATAATATACTTTCATGAGGGTCCAACAATTTCTTGGAGGCACTTGCTAAAGTGGTTATCATTCTTTTTTTATTCTGCAAAGGTATATTATGGAAATATCCGCTTCGCAAGGAAAAGATCCTAGAAAAATGGGTTAAAAATGCAGAAAGAATTACGGCATGGTATACATTCTCGAAGGTTTTTCCTCAAAACATTGGGAACAAGGCTCTATGCGTGTAGAATATTTTTTAGGTCAAGAGATTGTTGAGAGTTTTCAACAGTTCATTAACAGAGACTTCTGTTGTCAATTTTCATTTACCTTGATGTTTCTCATGTTCACTTGTCATCCCAAAATTGGCAAGAAAGTCCCTTTCTTTGGGTGGGATACCCAACGGCATCTCTCTGAAAAGATGAAAAATATTCATGAATTTGAAATGTTTTAAATGTATTGAAAATATTACAAACGTATTTCGATTATCACACTCCATTTCGTGTAAGTCAGTTGAAGCCTATCAATGATTTCTGTTAGCATGTGTTAGCCTGGCAAATAAAAACACCAATAACTATTCCGAATGTGAGTAATACTCAAATATCAACATTAATAATGAAATCAATGCCTGCAAAGTAATTCGGGCAGATATCTAAAATGTTCTATAAAAAATAATCATAAGAACCTAATTATGGAGAGCTTATTAAAATAACGCGATTTTGTAAGATTTTGAACTTCATTTACATAATGATAGAAGGGTATCGTGAAACTTGTAAATCGGTTACGTCACATCTACACACTTAATCTATATTGCCCTGCTTAAAAATCACAATAATCATAATTTGTCACTATTTCAGAAACTAAAAATTGTATTTCAACCAATATGAATATGAAGCATTGAATAACACCTTGTGTAACTGCCAACAACAATTTCTATAAAAAATGTCAAAATCCGCAAAATTTTTTTTTCTGCAATCATTTTTGGTTTTAGCCTAATTATGATAACTCCAGCGTAACTTGTGGTAAAGATCAGTATTTTTAGTCATCATTAGAAAACATTTACAAACTTTAAGCTTTTCTGTTGATTTTCTAACTATTTGAAAATTGCTTATCATTAACAGTGATTTTATGTTTTTTTACCACCTCCATTCTTCAGGGATTACGAATCAGAATTTTTCAGTTAGGAAAACTCACCTAAAAATTAATGAATTTTGATAAAGTTTGTTCCTTTCAATAAATTTATTAAAATAAATTCCTAACCCCTCCTTTTATCCCGAAAAATCATCAAAGATAACTTATCAGGATATCACATCAGGGGAGAATGACAAACTTTAAGCTCTGTTTAGCAACTCTCTGATTTTTGTTTAATCGTTTATCAAGATTAAAAATGACATTAGGAATGAGAATTTTGGAGCGTGAAATCAAAAACAAAATATGAAATTTAATTCCGTTTGTTCTTTTTGAAACTTTTTGGTCTTATTTACGATTTGTGTTAGTTTCTAAAAGTGGTTCTTATGTCACAGGTCTATTTTATTATTATATTCGACAGTGGAGTGGAGGCTAACTGCCAGAGATGAGACCAGAGTACAGACGATTCTCATTATTTCGAAGTAGAGAAGAATCTGATTAGCGTATTGATGAAAGACATGTTTCACAGTTTAACAAATTATCTTTTTGGTTCTTTATTAGGATACTAAAGTCGTTATTTATTGGATTAAACTGACTTGATCTTGTCCTACTGAGAAATTCATATTTCATAAATCTGTCTGAGGAAAACGATTCAGTTACACAATAAAAGAGGTTTCATGTAGACTAAATATAATTTCTGAAGTGATTACCACAGGTGAACATGTAGCTACACGGAAAAGAATAGAAGGTCTGTCTGGCCATATAGATGTGCAGCCTGGCTATATTTGAGGGTAAACTGTAGGACAGCCATGATCAAATCGAATATCTCTGACTGATAGTTCGACCCTCTGCGATGATCAGTTTGGTGCGCTGTGATAGTCGGGTCAAGCGTCCGTGATAATCAAGTCGACTCTCCAAGATAATCAATTCAAACCTCTTGCTTCAGCCTTCTAGAGATAGTCGCTTCCGCCATGTAGAAAACTGACCGAGAGTTCACACTCAAGGATAGTCAGTCTGCACATCTAGATGGCCAGACAGATCTTTCATTTTTCTCTATATAACTACCTATGTACCTGTTTTAATTACTCGAGTAGTTAAATTCAAAACAGCGGATAATGAGTCGAAACTTGGTGCAAATTTCCCACGAAATACCTTAAAAACAAGGTAAAATAATATTAAAAAATATATTCATAAGTGAATAAAAAGAACCTTCATATTATTTGCCTCCGGAAAATAATGGCTGGGGCATTGACTTTTTATTTATACATGTAGTGGCAAGGTACTTGTAATATATCGAGCCGATTGCCGGTTTTACATTTTGTTTCAATTGAATGTAGAATGTGGAGGATTTTGGCTCAAACGCTCTATTCTAAAATTTCTCGTGATTGGGCGGATTTCCCCTACTGGAGTTTCTTCGATCTCCTCTCGGGTTAGTAGGGTAACCGTACCGCTCTCCATGTTTATTTTCATCCGTCTTCTACCGCGGCCACCATATAATCCAGCAAGAATATCCTCAATCTCCAATATTGCAAAGACATCCCCATTGAATGTTGATAAAACAATGTGTTCCCGGTTTGGAATTGGCACAAAGTTATTACGTCCTGAGGATAATTTAACTTTTGCATCAGCAGGAAAAGTGTATTTCCGAAGTTCGAATAGCTGGTGCGGATTCTTATAGGGAATGAGGCGAATAAATTCAAGGTCTTCAAGTCCATATTCAGTTCCTTCAGAAGAAATAATTCTGGTAGGTGGAATCCTGTACCTGGCAAGAGGAGACCTGGACCTAGTACGGAAAGAAGGCTCTGCAGAAGAAAGATACTTCTCAGGTGAATGATGTCTATCAGAAGAAATATTGAGTTTAAGTACCATTTATAAGAACCTTCAGAAAAAATGTTAATGTTTTAACATTTATGAAGTTGTCACCACAAATCCACATTGCAAAATAAAAACACTGAAGATTTTTCAATTGAGCTATGGAATAAGAAATTACTTCGAATTTGGCAGATTTTAAAGGCTTTGATGCATTCCGAAACATTTGAAACATTGCCAAAACGTTTCAAGAGTTTCCTGAGGATTTTGAAGATTTTAGTGAAATTCCAAGCAATTTGAAACATATCAAGGAGACATACAAATCTTTGCCACGCAAAGTTTATTTGTGTGGAATTATGAGCAGTCTGATATGAACCGTTCCTTTGTAGCTTATCTATTTTTGACATTCATTTCTTTGATACTTTTGTATAATTCATTTGATAATGATTTTTATATGATTATGGGTTCATCCTTCTTTACGATAATATTTTTTGGTAATGTTTCAATTTGCAGAAGAACAGTCATTTGGAGACGCGTATTCAAATAGTTATGATTCTTTTTTCATTCTACAGAAACATCTTACGAGATGGCATGTATCGGAAGGAAGAGAGCATACAAGAAAAATGCTTCTGAATAAAAAAATAAAATTCCAGTATGGTATACTGTTTCGAACATTTTTCTGCAAAGCATTGGAATATACCATGCATGAAGAATATTTTCTGGTACTAGATATTATTACTAGCTTCGAACTGCTTGTTAATTAACACTTCTGATATCAATTCGAATTTGTTACCTTGATTTGTAGGTTCACTTGTCATCCCAAAATTTGTTAGAAGGTCTCTTTCTTTTGACGGCATACCTGATGATATCTCTATGAAAAGACAAAAAAGATTTGTGACAGAAAGTAAGAAATTTTTGTACTGTAAATTATTGGAAACCTATAACTATGGCAAGTTTAGTAAAAGAACGCGATTGTGCAACATTCTCAGATTTATTTACATAATTAGAGAAGGGTATTGTCAAACTTGTAAGTACAAGATGCAGTTACACACTTAATCAATTTTGCCTTACTTCAAAATCACATTGAAAATTTAAAATGGTTATTTTCTCAAATTCTTTCAAACGTTTTCATGTTTTCTCTTTCAGAGATATTGTTTTCTCCAGAATTACAAAGGTTTCCCAAGTTTCGAGTGTGTAAGAGAAAAGGACATATTTCGGAATTGAAACTTGGAAATTTAATAATGTATAATAGATAATTAAACATACTAACTATACCTAAATATAAGATGATTATATTAATTTAATCTTTGCATACCAATAGAAATAAGAATGACGTCCAGGGTTAAGAACGCAGTACGAAGCGTCGTCATTTTTTCAAAATGTAGGAAAAATTGATTTATGTGAAATTTTCAGAGCAGCGTAACTAATGAATTTTCTGATGTTTCATATATATATATATTCTATTCTGAGATAATTGTGTTTTCCCTTCTCGAGCCTAAATCAAATACAATGATGAGCTTCAAGCTTGATGACGTGGACAATTTTAGTTCGTATTCCATTTCTACTTCGATAATTTGTGATATTATTTGTATAAGTTAAAATGTCGTGTAAAAACATAATTCGAGTATTTCACTTCATTTGCTTGTAAGTCACTTAACAATTATAAGCCTATAATTATGGAAAGCTCAGTAAAAGAACGCGATTGTGTAAGATTTTGAACTTCATTTGCATAATGATAGAAGGGTATTGTGAAAC
Source organism: Andricus quercusramuli (assembly GCA_932178445.1). Lineage (NCBI taxonomy): Eukaryota > Metazoa > Arthropoda > Insecta > Hymenoptera > Cynipidae > Andricus > Andricus quercusramuli. The sequence goes on along the minus strand of CAKNXH010063480.1, from coordinate 159,882 downwards.
TTGTAAATTGGTTACGAAATATCTACCCATCTAGTCTATCTTGCCTCATTGAAAAATCACAATTAAAATTCAAAATAGTTAATCCTAAACTCCCGTGAAATTTTAGAAATTCAATAGAAAACCTTTTTTAATGTGTAGTTGAATCGTTTTTTTCAGACAGATTTATGAAATATAAATATTTCAGCAGGACACGATTGAGCCAGTTTAATCAGAAAGATAACGACTACAGTATACGGTATATAATTTCGATAAACAACCAAAAAGATCATTAGTTTAACTGTTGAACAAGTTCAGAAGGTTAAAACAAGAGATAGTCGACTTGATCATCTCCGACGGTCGACTCAACAAGCATAGAGAGCTGAACTAATCATCATCCTATGAAGCATTGCCTTTTTATTTATACATGTCGTTACAAGGAATTCATTATATTTCAGGCCGACTTCCGATCAGAAACTATAATTAGTTTTAGATTTACATTATGTTTTAATTTAATGTAGGATGTGAATGATTTTGGCTCACACACTCTATTCTAAAACTTCTCGTGATTGAGCGGAGGTCACCTACTGGAATTTCATGGATCTCTTTTCGGGCAAATGGTGTAGCCTCGCCACTTTCCATGTTTACTTTCATCCGTCTTTGACCATGACTACCATAAAATCCAGGGAAAACATCACTACTCTCCAATATTGCAAAGACGTCACCATCGGATGTTGACAATACAATTTATTCTTGGGCTGAAATTTGCGGAAATGTATTACGTTGCACGCCTATTTTAATTGAATTATTAGCAGGAAAAACGTATCTTTGAAGTTCAAGAAGTGGTTGCGGATTTGCAACAGGAACTAGCCGAATCAATTTAAGTTCTTTAAGTTCATATCCAATTTCATCAGGACAACGAAGTCTGCAAGTGGAGCAATGCATCTGGCAGGAGGAGACAAGGACCTGATGCGAAGAGGGCGTTCAGTAGGAGAAAGAGACCACTCATGTGAATGATGTCCTACAGACGAAGAAGCTGAAGAAGGTCTGCCACGAGGAAGGACAGAAATAGGGTCGTCATTCAGTAATTGCGCGAACACACCAACCGTGGACTTGACTCTGCAAGAATAAACAGAGAATTACGTTCTCTCAAAATCTCATCATTTTTCAAAGTACGTGAGTATATCATGAACTCACTGTGGCAAAATTGAGACGGTGAATGCCTAAAAAATATATAAAATTATTTCGCAATTGTAAGCGGTCCACTGCTGGCCGCTTGTGATGGGTTGACGCGCAAATCCCCCCCCCCCCCCAACACTCACGCAAGATATTTTCATATCTCCTTCTTTCATCTGTTGCTTCGATTGTGGAGCAAGAATCATGATATTGAGCTGATAATGCCCTGAGAAACTTCTTGAAACCTGGAAAAAGCAATATTTAGGGAATTCCGGAATGATGCCGAAATACTGATTTTTGTCTCTTGAATGGATTTCAAAATATTTTCAAAGGCATCAGGGGATGTCAAGAGATTTCAGAAGATTTTTAAGAATGCAATGAAATGAACGAGCAAGTTTGATGATATCAAGGAAATTTACATATTTTCGTTTTGCAAATTTTAATTGTACGGAATGATGAGTTGTGTGAAATAAACCGCTTCTTTTTAATTTGTCTACTTTTTGCATTTATTGCTCTAATGTTTCTGCGTAAAACTTATTACAGTCATAATTATCCATAATAGTTTTCTATTTTATTTAGAATATATAATAAAAAAAATAATGAAGAAAAAATAATATTTTGCATTTTATAATAGCGATAAAATTTCAGTAAATTCATTAGAAGAGGATCACTATAGGCTAATACTAATTTTCCTATAATATACTTTCGTGAGGGTCCAACAATTTCTTGGAGGTACTTGCTAAAGTGGTTATCATTTTTTTTTATTCTGCAGAGGTATTCGATGGAAATGTCTGCTTTGCAAGGAAAAGAGCCTAGAAAAATGGAGATGAGACTAGAGTACAGACGATTCTCATTATTTTGAAGTAGAGAAGGATTAGCGTAACAATGAAGGACCTGTTTCACAGTTTAACTAATTACCTTTTTGGTTCTTTATTAGGAGTATATACCATATACTACAGTCATTATTTAATGGATTAAACTAACTTGACCTTGTCAATATCATCCGATTTCATGTCAATATCCGCTGGACTAAATATAATTTCTGAAGTGATTAACACAGGTGAACATGTAGCTACACGGAAAAGAATAGAAGGTCTGTCTGGTCATCTAGATGTGCAGACTGACTCTATCTGAGGGTAAACTGTAGGACAGCCATGATCAAATCGAAGATCTTTGATTGACAGTTTGAGCCTTTGTGATGATCAGTTTGGTGCTCTGATATGGTCGAGTCGAGCGTCCGAGATGATCAAGTCGACTCTCTAAGATAATCGATTTGAACCTCTTGTTTCATGCTTCTAGAGATAGTCGCTTCCGCCATCTAGAAAGCTGACCGATAGTTCACGCTCAAGTATAGTCGGTCTGCAGTTCTAGATGGCCAGGCAGATCTTTCATTTTTCTCAATGTACCTGTGTTAATGAAAATGTTATCTTAGATTATCTACCTGAGGTTAATCTTCATTATAAGAGAATTATTATAGTTTAATCATTATAAACCTATCAAAATTTATCTCTGAAAATATATTCATAAGTACTTTTGATATCTCGAGCCGATTTCCGGTCAAAAGCAATATAAAGTTTCAGATTTACATTTTGTTCCAATTGAATGTAGGATGTGGAAGATTTTGGCTTAAACGCTCTATTCTGAAATTTCTCGTGATTGGGCGGATTTCACCGACAGGAGTTTCTCCAATCTCTTTACGGGTTAGTGGGATAACCGCACCGCTTTCCATGTTTATTTTCATCCGTCTTTTACCGTGGCCACCATATAATCCAGCAAGAATATCCTCACTCTGCAATATTGCAAAGACATCCCCATTGAATGTTGATAAAACAATGTGTTCCCGGTTTGGAATTGGCACAAAGTTATTACGTCCTGAGGATAATTTAATTTTTGCATCAGCAGGAAAAGTGTGTCTTCGAAGTTCGAATAGCTGGTGTGGATTCTTATAGGGAATGAGGCGGATAAATTCAAGGTCGTCAAGTCCATATTCAGTTCCTTCAAAAGAAATAATTCTGGTAGGTGGAATCCTGCGCCTGGCAAGAGGAGACCTCGACCTAGCACGAACGGGAGGCTCAGCAGGAGAAAGAGGCCTCTCAGGTGAATGATGTCTATCGGAAGAAGAAAAAGATCTGCCATGAGAAACACCATGGATAGGGTCACAATTCTGTAAACACTCGGGCTGTGAACTTGATTCTGCAAGAATAAACAGAAGTTTACTTTTTTTTACATTCTTATGATTTTTTGGAAGCAAGTAGGTATATCATAAACTCATTAGGGCAAAACTAAGCGCCGGATGCCAGAAACAGGTTTAGGATTATTTCACGAGAGTGAGCAGGCTCCTGCTTTCCTTTTCTATATTTTCTTCTTGTATTTAGCGCTTCAATCGTAAGGGGAGAATGAAGACATTGAGGGGAGATTGCCAGAAAATTGGTCAAGATTCCAAAATCAAACAAAAATGCTGATTTTGGTCTTAACATATTTGCCTGTTGATTTTCGGAATATGAACAAGAAATATTGAGTTCAAGTACCATTTATAAGAACCTTCAAGAAAAAATGTTAATGTTTCAACATTTATGAAGTTGTCACCACAAATCGACATTGCAAAAAAAAACACCAAAGATTTTTCAATTGAGCTCTGGAATAAGAAATTACTTTAAATTTAAGAGATTTGAAAGGCTTTGACGCATTCTGAAACATTTGCAACATTGTCAAAACGTTTCAAGAGGTTCCAAAGGATTTTGAAGATTTTAGTGAAATTTTAAGCAATTTCAAACATATCAAGGAGATATACAAATGTTTCCCGCGCAAAATTTATTTGTTTGGAATTATGAGCAGTCTGATATGAACCGTTCCTTTGCAGCTTATCTATTTTCGACATTTATTTCTTCGATACTTTTGTATAATTCATTTGATAATGATTATAATGATTATAATGATTCTTTTTTCATTCTACAGAAATACCTTACGAGATGGCATGCATCTGAAGGAAAAGAGCCTAAAAGAAAAATGTTTCTGAATACAAAAATAAAATTCCAGTATGATATACTGTTGCGAACATTTTTCTGCAAAGCATTGGAATATACCATGCATGAAGAATATTTTCTGGTACAAGATACTATTGCTAGTTTCGAACTGCTTATCAATTAACACTTCTGATATCAATTTGAATTTGTTACCTTGATTTGTAGGTTCACTTGTCATCCCAAAATTTGTTAGAAAGTCCCTTTCTTTAGGCGGCATACCTGATGATATCTCTATGAAAAGACAAAAAAGATTTGTGGAAGAGAGTGAGAAATTTTTTACTTATATTATTAGAAACCTATAGCTTGAAAGTTTGTGAATGAGCGATCAAAATGAAATTTTGTGGGCTATTATATTCTAATTGAGAACCCAGTAAACTGATGATTAGGATGAGTAAATCCTGAAAATCTTCCTGACTATTATACTTGAGTAGCAAGAAAATTATATCAATAATATGAATTGTTTATTATCATAAAGTATACATAGTATTTCATATTTTATAATGTATAATAGATGATGCAACACACTAACTGTACCGTAATATAAAATAATGATATTAATTAATTCTTTGCATACCAATGGAAATAAGAATAACGTCCAGGGCTAAGACCGCAGTACGAAGCGTCTTCATTTTTTCAAAATGTTGGAAAAATTGATTTATGTAAAATTTTCAGAGTTGCGTAACTAATGAATATTCTGATGTTTCGTGTATATATGCTATCCTGAGATAATTTTGATTTCCCCTTCCCGAGCCTAAATCAAATACAATGATAATCTTCAAGCTTGGTGACGTCGAAAATTTCAGTTCGTATTCCATAATTAATTTTATAGAAGTTAAACTGTCGTACATTTATGATTATTTCACTTCGATAATTTGTGATAATTTTTGTTCAAATTGAAAGAATGTATTCATAATATTTTACCTTGAGAAGCTTAGAGACTTCAATGAAGCATAAAGAATTATTATAAAATCACAATATGAACGAATTTTCACGTAGATTTAAAAAACTTAGGAAATAGCAGTTTAATTATTTCAATTTTTTTTAGTTGGAAATTGCTGAAAAGAATTTTGGTTTTTCTTTGTTGCGAATCGGTGAAAAGTAGCTTAGAGTAAGCTGTGTAAATTAATAACTAAATACTTCTTTATTGCTTTTGACGAAGGTTGGGAAGAAACTTTTCTATTGCTCATGCAGATTTTGAAACTGCAGAGGAGAATGTCTCACTTTCAGTCAAACCGTATGAAATTTTTCATTAGAGCTAATGAACTATTTCTTGATATTTTCTCTAGAGAAATAGGTAACTGAATATGGAGATGTTATTTTATCATGAAAATCTTCTCTACGTCTATTTGTGTCTCCTTTACAGGAGAATTATAATTATTATAGTTCCATCAAAAACCTATTCTAATTTTTCTTCAAAAACGTTTTGAAAAGGGGATAAGAAAGACATTTTGTTTGTTTGCCACAGAAAAATAATGGCTGAGGCATTGACTCTTCAATATTTCTTTTGGATATGAGATACTTGTAATACTTCAAGCCGACTGCCTTTTGAAAAGAAAATTGAATTTTGGATTCACATTTTACTTTACTTGGACGTATGGTTTTGCGTACTTAAACTTACTTGCTCTATTCTAAAAATTTTTATGATCAAGCGGGTGACACCAACATGAATTTTGTCAATTTCTTTTCGGGTCAATGGGGTAACCTTGCGGCTTTCCATGTTCATTTTCATTCCCCTTGAAGCTTTACCAACATAAAATTGAACAAGACCATCACTACTCTGCAATATTGCAACGAAGTAACCATCGGATGTTGACAATACAATTTGTTCTTGGGTTGGAAGTGGCGCAAATATATTACGTCGCACGCCTATTTTCTTCGAATTAGCAGGAAAAGTGAATCTTCGAAGTTCTATTAGTTGATGCGGATTTTCAATGGAAATTAGCCGAATTTAATTTCATCAGAAAAACAAAGTCTGGCAGGTGGAGCAATGCATCTGGCAGGAGGAGAATAATTGTTTATCATCATAGAGTTTTCATAGTATTTCACATTCATCCATGCATGATAGATGTTTCAACATACAAACAACTATGAACTTCTTTTTGATGGTTTTATAATTTTTTGTAATTATTTTAAAGTTAGGGGTGCTTTTCAGGAGGTTTGAGTTGTTTCTCGTTACGGCGAGCATCCGGAGGATTACAATGAGAATTTTTTATAATATAAAACCAGTAAAAGATACAAATTTTGGTGCTTTGTGGTTGGTTTCAAATTTATTTCTGTTATTTTCAATGAAGGGTGGTTTTGAAGGGTTTCGTGAGATCCATCATCAATCAGCGAAAATTCAAAAACCTTAAGCTTTCTTTGGCAGTTTTGTGATTACTGAAAAATCGTTCACCAAAATTACGAATGGGATTACGAATGAGAATTTTCAAGCGTCAAAAATAAAAACAAAATGACAAATTTAATGGCGATTGTTTGCCCTTGAATTTTTTGATCATTTTCAATAGGTCCTGGGAAGAATAGAAATCGCAAATATTAGCCAATTTATTGAATTCGCTAGCATGTGAACTACTGGGACAATCTAAAAACTTCAGAATATAAAGTTGTAGAGGATTCAGTAACTGTTAAACAAGTTTGGAAGGTTCAAACAAGAGATAGTCGACTTGAACATCTCTGACGGTCGACTCAACAATCACAGAGAGCTAAACTGATCATCATATGAAGCATTGACTTTTTATTTATACACATCGTTACAAGGAACTTATTATATTTCAGGCCGACTTCCGATAAGAAACTATATTAAGTCTTAGATTTACATTATGTTCAAATTGAATGTAGGATGTGAAGGACTTTGGCGTACACACTCTACTCTAAAATTTCTCGTGATTGAGCGGAGGTCACCTACTGGAATTTCTTGGATCTCTTTTCGGGTCAATGGTGTAGCCTTGCCACTTTCCATGTTTATTTTCATCCGTCTTTGACCATGGCCACCATATAATCCAGCAAGAATATCACTACTCTCCAATATTGCAAAGACATTACCATTGAATGTTGATAAAACAATTTGTTCTTGGTTTGGGATTGGCGCAAATTTATTACCTTCTAAATGTAATTTAATTTTTGTATCAGCAGGAAAAGTGTATCTTCGGAGTTCAAATGTCTGGTGCAGATTCCTGAAGGGAATAAGCCGAATAAATTCGAGTTCGTCAAGTCGATATGAAATTCCTTCAGAAGAAGTAATCCTGGTAGGTGGAACCCTGCACCTGGCAAGAGGAGACCTGGTCCTAGCACGAACAGGAGGCTCGACAGGATGAAGATTCCTCTCCGGTGAGTGATGTCTATCAAAAGAAGGAGGAGTTCTGCCACGAGGAATGCCATGGAAAGGGTCACAATTCTGTAAACAGTCGGACTGTGAACTCAGCTCTGCAAGAATAAACAGAGGATTACATTCCTTCAGATTCTCATTATTTTCTGAAAGCAATTAGGTATATCCATAAACTCGTCAGGGCAAAATTGAGTTGCTGGACGTCAACAAAATGTGTAGAATTATTTCAAGACTGAAAACGGTCTTCTGCTGTGCATTTCTTCATCTTCTATCTGCTTCCGGCACTTCAATTGAATAAATGACAATGCAATGCAATTGCGATTTGTCAAAATTCCAGAATCAAGCGAATATTCTGATTTTCGTCTTAACATATTTGCCCGTTGATATTCGGAACATGGGCAATGTCGAGTTTAAGTTTTATCAAAAATTGACATTGCAAAAAAAACACTTTTCAACCAAGCTATTATATGAAAAATTAATTAAGAGAAGGGCACAAAACATCTTATTTTCGGGAATGTAGTTTAATTTTGTTTAAGGGTCGTTTTAGCGTCCCATGACATGTAAGCAAGAAAATCGACATTTTAAAAAAACGAAAACTACCGAGAATCCTTCTATTACGCGATAAGGATGAGAAATCACTACAAAATAAATGCAGGAAACTTTGATGAATATGTATTATTAAAGTCATCTTTACGATCAAGGGACTTCAAGTGATTCCGGAGGATTTTGAAGATTTTAATGAAATTTCAAGCGATTTGAAAAAAATCAAGGAAATATACAGACAAGGTTTTTGCCTGCGGAATTATGATTGGTCGTGAGAAAACAAAATATATCAATTTTTACCTTGATTATTTTTAGGTTCACTTGTCGTCCCAAAATTTGTTAGAAAGTCCCTTTCTTTAGGCGGCATACCTGATGATATCTCTGTGAAGACAAAAAAGATTCGTGAATTTGAAATCTAAGTTTTCTAGGTAATTTTTTATTTCAAATAATTAGAAGGTATTTATCTAAGAAACTGATTTAGGAACACTGAAGCTCTCGAATTTTTTTTTTCTCCTAAGAGACATTTCTTTTTTAAATCGTAAAAGGCTTCCCAAGTTTCGAGCTTTTAAGAGTAAAATTATATGTTTCGACTTCGGAATTTAAAGATTTGACAAACAGCAACATACCTACTATACAAAAATATGAAACAGTGATATTAATTCATTCTTTACATACCAATAGAATTAAGAATAACGTCCAGGGTTAAGACCAAAGTATGAAGAGTCCTCATTTTTTCCAAATGCTGGAAAAATTAATTAATGCAAAATGTTGAGAGCAGCGTAACAAATGAGAATTTGGATGTTTCTTGTATATGTACTGTTCTGAGATATTTGTGTTTTCCCCTTTTCAAACATAAATCGCGTAAAATTGTTTTTGGGCGAATGTTGAGAAGACGCGTTTCTGTTGCTGAGGCAGATTTTAAAACTGTAGAGAAGAATCACGTAATGTTAGCGTACTAATACAATAAAACTGTGCTGACATTTCATTTTATGAACTTACGTTCTATGTATTTTTGAGTTGTATAGATATCTGGGTAGCTCAAGGTGAAATTATATTCATATTATTAATGCACGTTTTGCGACTTTGGAAATAGTTAACGGAATATGAATATGTTATATGAACCTAAGAATCTTATCTTATCTAATGTACCTCAGGTTGACCTCCATGACAGGAGAATGATTATTATAGTTTAATCATAAACCAGTTATAGCTTTCACCGAAAATATTTTCATAAGGTAGTGAAAAAGACATCTATTTCATTTGCCACAGAAAAATAATGACTGAGGCATTGACTTTTCATCATTATTTATAGCTACCAGGTACTTGTAATATTTCAATCCGACTTCCAAAAGAAAATTAAATTAAATTTTAGATTATCATTTTGTTTTAATTCAATGTTGGGTCTGGAGGATGTGGGGTCAATGGGGTAAGTGTGCCGCTTTTCATGTTTATTTTCAGTCGCCTTTAACCATTACCAACATATAATCCAGCAAGAATATTACTACACTTCAATATTGCGTGGGCGTCACCTTCAAATGTTGATAATACAATTTGTTCTTAGGCTGCAATTGGCACAAATTTATTACGTGCTACGGCTATTGTAACTGAATCATTAGCAGGAAAAGTGTATCTTTGAAGTCAGAAAACAGAAGCATGGCAGGAGGAGCAGTGCATCTGGCAGGAGGAGACCTGGACCTGATGCGACAAGGAACACCAGAAATAGGGTCGCAATTGGGTCAACCCACCCACTGTGAACTTACCTCTGCAAGAATAAACTGATGATTACATTCCCTTCCAATACTAACATTTCAGAAAGCACGCTGGTATGACATGAACTCATTACGTCAGCATTCAGTCGCTGGATGCCAGAAGGAGGTATAGACTTATTTCGCGAGTCGAAGCGGTCCTCTGCTGTTCGTTTGGGTTTGAGTGACGCTCAGAGCCACCTCCCCCCACTCTAATGAAATATTTCCATGTCTCATTTTTGCACCTGGCGCTTCATTTGCTGGACAGGAATGAGGACATTGAACCGCGATTGCACTGGGGAACATCTTCAAAGCTGGAAAAGTAATGTTCAGGATAGAATGCGGACTTAAGAGAATTTGTCTTTGAAGCTTTTCTTTTAAAGATTGAGAACAAGGTTCCATGAGTGTAGAATATTTTATCTTTCAAGAGGTTATTAATATTTTTAAACCTTTCATTTATTGGGACTTCTGTTATCCGTTTTCATCTGTATTAGGGTTACCTTGAGGTTTTGCAGGTTCACTTGTTATCCCAAAATTTGCCAGAAAGTCCCTTTTATTGGACGGTATACTTGACGATATCTCTGTGGGAAGAGAAACAAGATTCACGAATTTGAACTGCTCAAAATAATTTGTCTCTGAATATATTTGTATAGGTAAACGAAAAGGATCTATGTTTCATTTGCCACAAAAAAAATAATAGCTGGGGCACTGACGTTTTATTTCTTCATATACTTACAAGGTAATTGTAATATTTCGAGCCGATTTTCGATCAAAAACAATATTAACTTTTATATTTGAATTTTGCTTCAATTGAATCTAGGATTTGGAGGGTTTCGGCTTACACACTCTACTCTAAAATGTCTTTTGATTAAGCGGCTTCTACCGACTGGAGTTTCGTTGATTTCTTTTGATGTCATTCCGGTAACCGTGCCGCTTCCCATGTTCACTTTCGTCCGTCTTTGACCATGACCACCATATATTCCAGCCAGAAAATCACTGTTCTCCAATATTGCAAAGACATCGCCATTGAATGTTGATAAAACAATGTGTACTTGCATTGGAATGCGCATATATTTATTATATCCTACGCGTAATTTAATTAAGGCATTCGCAGGAAAAGTGTATCTTCGAAGTTCAAATACCCGGTGCGGATTCTTGTTGGGAATAAGCCGAATAAATTCAAGTTGGTCAAGTCCATATCCAATTCCGGTCAAAGAAGCAATCCTGGTTGGTGGCACCATGCACCTGGCAAAAGGAGACCTGGAGCTAACACGAACAGGATGCTCGGCAGAAGGAAGATTCCTCTCAGGTGAATGATGACTATCAGAAGAAGAAGAGGACGGTCTTCCACGATGAACATCAGGAATAGGGTCACGATTCGGTGAACACTCAAACTGTGAATCTAACTCTGCAAGAATAAATAGAGAAGTAAATTTCTTCACATTCTTATCAATTGTTGTGCCAAGCTTATTGTTGCAAAATCGAATTGTCTTATGCCAAACAAAGGTAAGGAATTACTTCGCGAGAGGAAGTAGTCCTCTGCTTATGGTGCTTCAATTTTGAGGCAAGAATGAGAGGAGATTGTGCACATTTCCGAAAGTCTTTTAAGATTTCAATGAAATTTCAAGCAATTTTGAAGATATCAAGGACATATACAGATGTTTGTTACGCAAAGTTTATTTGTGCAGAATTATGAGTGGGCTGGAATAAGCCGCTGCTTTGTTAGTTTATTTCTCACATTTGTTTATTCAATCCCTTTGCATACATTATTTAATGCTGATTACACAAGCACACATGAAAAAAGCCTTGTTTCTTGTTGAGAGTCTAATTTGCAGAAGAGAGAGAGATCAACGCAATCACTAGTTCAAGAGATTAATGATAAATTCAAACTCTGTATTAATTAGCACTTTTGATATCGATTTTCATCTATATTAGGGTAACCTTGATGATTCACGGGTTCACTCGTCATCCCAAAATTTGCCAGAAAGTCCCTTTCTTTCGGCGGCGTACCTGACGATATCTCTGTGAGGAGCCAAAAAAGATTTTTCATCAATTTGAAGTGTTCAAAATGCATTAATAAATTAATAAGGGTAAAAACGTATTCCGATTATTCCATTATATTTCGTATGAGTCGGATAAAGCCTATCAATGTTTCGCGGTAGTGAATCCCCGCCAAGCAAATAAAATGCGAATATCTTTTATGAATCTTGCTTAGCAAAAAACACTTAAGTAGCTAATGATACTCAAGTCAAAAACTAAAAACAGTTAAGTCGCATTTTACATTCATAAACGTATGAAAGATATTCCAACTTACTAGACAAAGACATGAAGAATTATATTAATTTATTATTGACATACCAATAGAATTAATAATAAGGTCCAGGGTGAAGACCAGAGTATGAAAGGTTCTCATTTTTTTTAACGTATGGAAAATTGAATAACGCATGATTTTAAGAGCAGATTAATTACTGAATATTCTGATGTTCTGCGTATATACACTGTTCTGAGATATTTGCGTTTTTCCTCTTCCAGAGCATTAATCATATACAAGGATAATTTTTGGGCTTAGTGACGTGTAAAATGTTAATAAGTATCATGTAATTCATTTCATAAAAGTCAAAATCTCGCACAAGTATCATTATTTCACCTTGAGAAACTGAGATCATTATTGTTCAAATATACAGAGGTTTGTTTCACAACGCTTATTTGTCCATTATTATGTGTCGTTTGAAATAAACTGTTCCTTCGTAGTTTGTCTACTTTTTATATTTATTTAATCTTCCTATAATACATTTTCGTAAAGGTCCTATCTACAAGCGAGTAATTGTTTGAAGACGCTTTTCTAAGTAGTCACGATTTTTTTTAATCTATAGAAATGTTATCTTGGACGGTGAACTTCAAAAGGAAAAAAGCCTAAACAAATTATACTCAAAAAAAGGAGAGTTACTATAGCTGAATCACAAACCTATTATAATTTTCCTATAAAAATATTTTCATTAGGGAATGAAGATTTTTATATTATTTTCTACAGAAAAAAAATTATGACCAGGGCATTGACTTTTTATTATTATTTTCAGTTACAAGGTAATTGCAACACTTCAAGGCGAGTTCCGAAAGGAAAAAAAATTAAACTTTAGATTCACATTTTATTTCAATTGGATCCAGGGGTTGGATGATTTTGGCTAACACGCACTACTCTAAAATATCTTGTGATTGTGTGGCTTGAACCTACTGGAGTTTCATTGATTTCTTTTCGGGTCAATGGGGTAACCTTGCCGCTTTCCATATTTATTTTCAATCGCCTCGAACCGTTACCACCATATAATCCAGCAAGATCGTCACAACTCTCCAATATTGCGAAGACGTCACCATCTAATGTTGATAATACAATTTGTTCCTTGGTTGGAACTAGCCCAAATTTGTTACGTCCTACGGCTAATTTGATTGACTTATCAGCAGGAAAAGTGTATCTTCTGAGTCCAAATACTTGGCGCGGATTTGCATTCGGAATTATTCGAATACATTCAAGTTCTTCAAGCTTGTATTCAATTGCGTCAGAAAAGACAAGACTGGTAGGTGGAGAAATGCATCTGGCAGCAGGAGACCTGGACCTGGTGAGAAGAGTGGCATCAGCAGGAGACCTGGACCTGGTGCGACGAGTGGCATCAGCAGGAGAAGGAGACCTCTCAGGTGAATGACGTCTGACAGACGAAGATGATGTGGAAGGTCTGCCACGAGGAACGCCAGAAATAGGGTCGTCATTCGGTAATTGCGCCAACTGTGAACTTGCCGCTGCAAAAATAAACAGAGGATTACATTTCTTCGCAATATAATAATTCCAAATTATTTGACACAATGAAGACTGAAGTCAAGGTAATTGAAAAATAAAGGCTAATTGAAATTTTGGATACAATGCAGATTCCTAAAGAATTTGTCCGAATTCCTCAATGAAGCCAAATTCTGACCTTTGTCTCAACATAGTTATCCGCTGATATCCGGATACGGGAGATAAGTATCAAGCTTAAGTGTTATCTATAAGGTTAGTTTATCTATAAGGAAAGGGTTTCGTGCGTGTAAAATATATTCTAGTTCAAGAGATTATCAATAGTTTCAAATCACTTATTAACCAGGACTTCTGTTATCAACTTTAATTTGTATTAGGGTTACCTTGTTGTTCCGCAGGTTCACTTGTCATCCCAAAATTTGCTAGAAAGTTCCTTTCTTTCGGTGGTGTACTTGATGATATCTCTGTCGAAAGACAAACAAAATTTAAAAATTAAAAATATTAAGCAGGTATCAAACATAGTGAAAACGTAATACGATTATTCCATATTATTTTACATGAGTCGGTTGAAGCCTACCAGTGATTCGCGGTAGTGAATATTCGCGATGAAGAAAAAATACGAATATCGTTTTCGAATGTAAGCTGCACTTAAATATCAATATAAATTGTGGAATCAAAGTTTACTAATTAATTCCAAATGATATCTAAGTTTTTTTATTTTAATTAATTGGAGTCTCATAACTGTGAAAAGTTTAGTAAAAGAACGAGTTTGCACACAAAAATTAGATCAACATTTATTCTTCACATACCAACAGCATTAAGAATAACGTCCAGAGTTAAGACAAGAGTATAAACGGTCCTCATCACTTTCTTCAAATTCAGGAATAATTGATTAACGAAAAATTTTATTAACAGCGTAACTAATGAATACTCTGTTGTCTCGTGTATCTATACTGTTCTGAAATATTTGTATTTCCCCCTTCCCAAGTATAAATCGCAAACGAGGATAATTTTCGAGCTTGTTGACATGGACAATTTTAATGAGCATGACATAAATCATTTATTTCAAGTTAAACTCTCGCATACGTATAATTATTTCACATTGAGAACCTTAGATAATTTCGGTTTGAAGTAAAAGTATTTATTGATATTATTCTACCTTGATAAGCTCAGAGACTTAATTAATGTGTAAAGAGTGAATATAAAATCAGAATATTGATAACATGTCACTTACATTCCAAAAACTGGAGAAATTTTTGTTTGTTATAGATATAAATATAAGGCATTGAATAACATCTTGTGTACATATAAAAACTACTTCTACGGAAAATTTCAAAATCTTCAAAGTTACTTTATTGTCAATAACTTGTGGTGTTAGCTCAATTATGATGGTGGTTTCAAGGGGAATTTCCGCCACTTCTTTCCCTGATTATTATTAGAGAGACTATTTAAATATAGCCAATTAACTAATTTCGTAATTCTTTGGCTATAGCAATAACTTCCTAGATATAAGGACTTCATTCAAATATGAAAATTGTATTTTATCTTATGCACCTGAGGTTTGTCTGCGTCATAAGAAAACTATAATAGTTGAGTCAGTGTAAACCTATTATAATTTTCATCCGAATATACTCTGATAAGAGAATGAAAAATACCTTCTTTTATTTGCCACCCAAAAATAATTTCTGGGGCATTGACTTTTTATTATAACTAGTAGCTACAAGCTACTTGTAACATTTCCAGCCGAACTCCGATCATTAACAATATTAATTTTTAAATTTACATTTGCCCTAATTGAATATGGTATGTGGAGAATTTTGGTTTATACGCTCAACTCTAAAATTCCTAGTGATTAAGCGGCATTCACCTACGGGAGTATCGTCAACTTCGTTTTGGGTCAATTGTGTAACATTGCCGCTTTCCATGTTAATTTTCATCCGTCTTCTACCACATCCATATAATCCAGCGAGAATATCACTAGTCTCCAATATTGCGAAGCAATCACCATCGGATGTTGATAACACAATGTGTTCTCGCGTTGGAATAGGCATATATTTATTATATCCTATACGTAATTTAATTGAGGTATCAGGAGGAAAAGTGTATCTTCTTAGTTTGAATAGCCGGTGCGGATTCTTATTGGGGATAAGTCGAATCAATTCAAGTTGATCAAGTCCATATCCATTTCCATCAGAAGAAGCAATCTTGATAGGTGTAACCATGCACCTGCCAGAAGGAGACCTGGATGTAGCATATACGGAAAGATCGGCAGGAGGAAGATACCTGTCAGGTGAATGATGTCTTTCAGGTGAATGGTGTCTTTCAGGTGAATGATGTATATCAGAAGAAGGAGAAGTTCTGCTACGAGGAAGGCCGTGAATAGGGTCACAATTCGGTAAACCCTCGAACTGTGAACTTAATTCTGCAAGAATAAACATAGGATTACATTTCTCACATTCTTCTCATTTTTTGAAAGTATGTTGGTATATGAATCGTCTAGTTGCAAAACCGGCCACCTCCAAAAAACAAAATTGTTGGGAAAGCTGATTTTCTGTCACACTCAGCCAGAATGAGATGGAAACTAAAACTCTTCGCTTGCTAAAGACATTGGGGTAGTATGTTTCGAAACAGTTTTCTTATTTCTTGCTTGATCGGAAGGAACTTCTTCCACAAACTTCTTCATCCTTAAGTGCACACTGCACGAGACAAGGGGCCATTTTCAGCATGGAGAGTTGACCGGTTTTGCAGCAAATCATGATTTCCGAACGCATATAAAACATGGATTTGAGCGGTTTTTCCATGCAACATTCATGCAAGGAAATTGATATTTTCAAAAAACCAAAAGCACAGAAGATTTTTTTGTGACGATTCTAGAGTGAGAAATCATTTCGAAATAATTGTAGGAAACGGTAAACGCAATCAGGGGATTTTAAGAGATTCCGGAGGATTTTTGCGACTTTGTTAAAACTTCAATCAATTTTAGAGATATCAAGGGAATATATAGATGTTTGTCGTACAAAGTTTATTTGTGTAGCGAATCATAAGTGTTTTATAATAAACCGTCTTCATTCATTTTAGTGTTTATTATCCTATGATAGGTTTCTATATAATTATTTCCTTTAACGAATTTTTATGATAGCGAGAAAATTGTAGGAAACTCATTATAAGAAAATCATTATGGGCTTTTCATGATTCTTTTTTTTTTATTTCACAGAAATATCGTATGGGACATGCTTCAAACGGAAAACAGTCTATCAGAAAAAAAAAATTGCTGTATGTTATACTTCTACGAAAAACTTTCTCCAAAGCATTAGATGTATGGTTTCATGTTTGCAGAATATTTTTCAGTAGCAGAGATTGATAATAGTTTTAAACTGTCAAATAATTAAAACTTCTGTTATCCGTTTTCATTTGTATGATGGTTACCTTGGTGATTTGTGGGTTCACTTGTCCTCCCAAAATTTGTCAAAAAGTCCCTTTCTTTAGGCGGAATCCTTGATGATGTCTCTGCGGAAAGACAAAACAGATGATAGTTTTCTATATAATTACTTTCTCTGAAGAATTTTCTATAACAGCGAAAAAATATCTGGTGGGATGGTATACTTTGAAAGGGAAAGAGCCTACAAAAATTGCTCTCAATAAAATAATGAAATTTCAGTATCGTATACTCTTTCAAAAATTTGTCTGCAAATTACCTTGATGATTTGCATGTTCACTGATCATCCCAAAATTTGTCAGAAAGTCCCTTTCTTTGGGCGGCATGCCTGATGATATCTCTGTGAAAAGACAAAAACGATTAATGAATTTTAAATGTTAAAAATTTATTAAAAATAGTGAAAAAATGTGCTTCGATTATTTTATTTTATTTCGTTTGAGTCGGTTAAAGCATATCAATGATTCGTGGTAGTGAATATCCGCCAAGAAAAAAAATCTTCTTTGAATATAAGTTGTACTTAGATATCAACATAAATTGTGAAATCAAAGTTTGCTGAGTAATTCTGAAAGATGTCTAAATTGTTTTTATTTAAATTGAATAGAAACCTATACCTATGAAAAGTTTAGTGAAAGAACGCGATTGCGTAACATTATCAAATTCATTTACCTAATGATGAAAGGCTATTCTGAAACTTGTAAGTACAAAATACATTTAAACACTGAAAATATTTTTCCTTACTTCAAAATTACAATCGAAATTCAAAATTATTATTTTGGGAGGAAAAAGTTACACGGAATTTACAAGGTGTTTATATTAAAAACTGATTTAAATACCCTGATATCTTTTTCTTCCTTTTCTTAAGCAACCAATAGAAAACTGAGTGAGACAAGTAAGTCCTGAAAATAATTTTAATTATCATACTTGAGCAACAAAAAATGATATGAATAATAATAATAATTGTTCATCATTATAGAGTTTACTCAGGATTTTACATTATTTGATGTATAATAAATTTTAAAACACATTCACTATACAAAAATATTAAACAATGATATTAACGTATTATTTACATACCAATAGAATCAAGAATAACGTCTAGGATTAAGACCAGAGTATAAAAGGTTCTCATTCTTTCAAAATGTAGGGAAAATTTACTAACGTAGAATTTTAAGAATTGCTCAATTAATGAATAATCTGATGTTTCTTATGCTCTTATGCTCTTCTCGACCATAAATCGCATAGGAGGCTAATTTACGGGCTTGGTGACGTTGAAAATTTTATGTAGAATCACATAATTTATTTCACAGAATTTAAACACTTTCGCAGAAGTATGTATTTATATTGTTTCACCTTTAGAAGCTTAGAGACTTTATTAGTGTTTGAAGAGTAAATATGAAATCACAGTACTGATAACATGTCACACAAATAAGGAAAACTGAAGTATTATTTTTTGCGATCTTTGTAGCATTGATTTATAATTTCTGAAAAAGGTTCAAAGTGATTTTCAAACTGGATGTGATATATTGAACAACACCTTGTGTCACTGTTAATAACAATTTATATTGAAAATGTCGAAAACTGCCATCTTCTTGCAAGAAGAACCATTCCTTCGTTCATTATTTTTGGTGTTACCACTGCTATTCTCCAAGGGATTACGATTGAGAAATTGGGTTTTCATATCATTTTTTTAGAATTCAGCTGCTTTGTTAAAAATACGTCTTCTTGAATTGGAAGTTAATTTTTTTGCTTATAGTCCACCACATGGTCATGTTGGCAACCGTCGGAGGAAGAGAAGGATACGCGTAAGCGGGAAAGGGAAACTACCCTCAGCCCGCCTAGCGGATCTGGAGTGGAGAAGCCAGCCCTAAAAAAGACCAGGACCCAGGAAGGTGCCGCCTGGTCTAGGGTTGGCAGGAGGAGAAGGAGCAAAAAGGAGAGGACGGAGGAGAAGAAGAAGACGGAGGAGGAGGTGGTGCCTCAAAGGGACATTGCGCCCGATAAGGCACAAGGACCTCCCAAGAAGAAGAAAAGGAGAATCCCCCGGGAGGCCGTGACCATCACGCCAGCCCCGGGGATGAACTATGCGGATGTCCTGAGGGACATCCAGAAAAAAGTCAAGCCTGAGGACCATGGCGTGAACGTCAAGTCCATCAGGCAGACGAGGACGGGCGACGTCCTCATTGAGGTGGGTGCGAAGGCGGAGGAGAGGCAGCACTTCGGTGATGCCATTTCGGAGGCCCTCGGACAAGGCGGGTGTGTCCGACACTTCGTCCCGAAGGCGCAGGTCGTGGTCTACGACTTATTCGAGACCACGGAGGCTGCTGATGTGGAGGCAGCGGTAAGGACGGCCCTGGGAGAGCAGCTTGGCTCTCCACCTAGGGTAAGCCTAACCAGAACGAGCAGGAGAGGCTGCATCCTAGCTTTCGTCGAGCTGGATGCGGCCGCAGCTGCCAAGCTGGTGAATGTTGCCCGACTGAAGGTCGGTTGGATGAACTGCCGGGTGAAGGCACATTGTGCCGAAACCCGGTGCTACAGGTGCCACGCTCGGGGGCACGTTGCCCGAGAGTGTGCTGCAGAGGATCTCAGCAAATGCTGCTGGAAATGCCTCGGAGAGGGTCATAAGGCAGCGGAGTGCCAGAATCTGGTAACACCCCGCCCGCCGGCTATGGCCAGAAGAAAGTAGAAAATACTGAAGAAGAAGAAGTCCAAGTGGTCCGAGCTGGGACAAGATGACAGAAGAAAGAAGAAGACCAGCAGAAAGCCTTTACAGGTAAGAAAACGGCACCTCCTGAAGTAATGCGAAAGCAGTTCCGGGGGGAATTCATGCCAAGGCGAAAGGGTGGTGTTTTTTAGTGGGTCGTTGATGGCATCACTATAATGATCAAATTAAGATCTCCGTGTATATTCATATATATTGAGATCATTGTAGAGATGACATCAGCATCCCCACACTACCGAGAAGTGCGGACCCTTCTCGGTGTGTTATTAGAACATTTTTCACCAGCCCTCGTAAAAAAAAAAAAAAAAAAAAAAAAAATCATCATCATCTTCTTCTTCTTATTTATCTTCTTCTTCTTCTTTTTCTTCTTCTTCTTCTTCTTCTTCTTCTGATAGACATGAATTGGGCCACAATTCGGTAAGCAGTCCAACTGTGAACCTACCTCTGAAAAATTGAACAGTGGATCACATTTCTTCACGATTTACCCTCAAGAAAAACTGTTAAGTTTCATTTATAGGAATTTCTATGGTTTACAATGACATCAAGGGATGCCAAAATTTTGTAGGATTTGCTACGATTTGAAGGAATTTCAAAGAATTTCAAAATATGTGAGGAGTTTCATAGGATATCCAAGTCTTCCAATGATTTCAGGGCATTAAAGAAATGTTGAGGGATCTCAAGAAGATTTGGTAGAGTTCAAAGACTGCAATGGATTTAAAAATATTGCCAAGGTTATAAATGGATGTCAAGAGAGTCCGCAGGAATTCGAAGATCTCAATAAAAATCTAAGCCATTTTGAAGATATCAAGTGAATATACAGATGGTTGTTGTGCAAAGTTTATTTTGTGCAGAATTATAAGTTGACTGAAATAAACCTTGTCGGAAATAACCGTTGTAGTTTGTCTGCGGTTCAAATTGATTCATTCCATATTTTTCTATGATTTATTTCAGTGCTAATTCAGCTATTTTTTCTGAATGTCTAATCTGCATGAGAGCAATTCATTTGAAGGCGCTTGCAAAAATGGTTCTCGATAAAGAAATTAAATTCCGGTATTGCATATGTTTTTCGAAAATTTTTCTTCAAAGCATAGGGAACATGCTTCCATGCTTATTCATCAACACTTCTGATAGCAATTTTCATTTGTAATGGGATTACCTTGATGATTTTCAGGTTCACTTGTCATCCCAAAATTTGTCAGAAAGTCCCTTTCCTCAGGCGGCATACCTGATGATATATCTGTGAAGACAAAAAACATTTGTGAAAACGTAATTTGATTATTCCGTATTATTCTATATAAGTCAGCTAAAGCCTATTAATGTTTCGCGATAGTGAATCTCCGTCCAGATAAAAAATGCTAATATGTTTCTTGAATGTAAGTTATACTGAAATATTGAGATACATTGTAAAATCAAAGTTTGCTGAGTAATTCTAAATGTCTTCATTTTCTATTTTAAATAATTGGAAACCTATAAATATAAGAAGTTTAGTAGAAGACCGCGTTTGCTCATTATCATAGACTTCACGCAGCATTCTAATGGATAACAAATGTTCCAACATACTATACAAAAATATAAAAAAATGATATTAATCAGTTATTCACATACCAATGAGATTGATAATAACGTGCAGGATCCAGACCGTCGTACAAAGGGTTTTCATTCTTTGAAAATCTAGTAAGAATTGATTAGCGCACAACTTTGAGAGCAGCGTAACTAATGAATATTCTGTTATTCTGTGCATATATACTATTCTGAAATATTTGTGTTTTTCCCTTCCCGAGCATCAATCGTACGCAAGGATAATTTTTGGGTTTGTTGACTTGGAACATTTTAATCAGTATCACACAATTCTTCTGATAGAAGTTAAACTCTCGCACATGTATAATTATTTCACCTTGAGGAACTCAGATAATTTTCTGTTTAACGCAAAAGTATGTATTCATATTATTCTAGTTTGAGAAGCTCAGAGACTTGAATACTGTATAAAGAGTTAGTATGAAATCAGAATATTGATAATATGTCACGTAGATTTGAAAAAACCATTTTTTTTAATCCTTGTGAGTAGCATTTTTCTCTACAAAATAGTTCATACAAGGTAGAAAATAATTCTATAAAACAATATATTTTCATCTCTCATGTGAGTGAATAGTTCAGAAGAAACAAAATAAAGACCCTACAAACCAAATTCCAAACCAACTTGATTGTCTGTTTAGTAAATTAATTTTCAAGATGTTCACAAAATTCATCTTCCTTTAAGACCTCTTACTTCCTCTTGTGGATCTCCGATTGATAATCTTTCGAAATTTGTTAGCCCACAAGTCAAAATGATTATGGGTGAAGCTGGAACTTTCATAAAAAACAATTGGGATCTAGGGAAAAAAATCACATGGTATAAAATACAAGCTCTTACTATTTTATCAGACTATCAATTGCTCAAGTTATTGTATTTTGTTTTCCAAAATCAATATTATAAACAAGTATTCGGCACGCTAATGGGTTTGCTTCTTTCTGTTGCTACTTCATATCTTGTTGTGGAAAAGCTAGAGAATGATGTTGCAAAAAACAACTGGGACAGGAAGAAGGACGGTTCAGGCAATTAATGTACAATCATTTTTTTACGAAAATATAATTGCCTGGGAAGTCTACAAAAATGGTTCTTGATGAAAGAATAGAATTGGGGTATGATACTTTTTTTCGAAAACTTGTCTTCAAAGTATTGAGAACGAGATTCCATGTGTGTAGAATATTTTTCAATTCAAGACATTATTAAAAGTTTTAAAATTTTCTATTAGTTAAAATTTCTGCCATCAATTTTCATTTGTAAGAGGGTTACCTTGATGTTTCTCAGGTTCACGTGTCATTCCAAAATTTGTCAGAAAGTCTCTTTCTTTTGGCGGCATAGCTGATGATATCTCTGTGAGATACAAATAAGTTTTATGAATTTGAAATGTTAGAAGTGTATTAAAAATAGTAAAACCGTAATTTGATTTGTCCATTTTATTCCGTATAACTCGGCTGAGGCCTATCAATGAAAAGCTGGGTAAAAGAACGCGATTGTGTCACATTTACAACTTTATTTACACAATGATAGTAGGGTATTGTGAAACGTACAAGTACAAAAAACATTTTTACACTAAATCCATTTAATGCAATGAATCAAAATATTCTAAAAACGGACAGAATGAAGAAATGCATAAGATTCGATGCCAATGAATGACGAAATGTTTCTTAGCTAGACGAAGATTTGAGTAGCTCAACGTGAAATATTAATCATATTACATTTGTTCAAAAACCATATAATTTATTTGTTTCAATTACTCCACACGGAATTTTCCCAAGCAATAACTGGATATAGAGATTTTATTTGAATATATAAATCTTATCTAATCTTATTTTCTTCAGGTCGGCCTGTTTAGACAAATTATTATTGCTGAATCATTATAAACCTATTATAGTTTTTGTCTGCAAATATTTTCATAAGGGAATGAAAAGGATCTTCATTTTATTCGCCACCAAAAAAATAATAGCTTGTGCATTGCCTTTATTCATAACTTGTTTTTATAAGGTACTTGTAACATTTCAAGTCGAGTCCCGATAGAAAGGAAGTTAAAATTTTAAATTCACATTTTGTTTTAATTGGATGTTTCGTGTGGATGACCTGAGCTTACACTATGTACACAAAAATGCTTCGTAACTGAGCGGAGTACACCTACTGGAATATCAGCCATTTCTTGTCGGGTCATTGGAGTAACTTTGCCACTTTCCATGTTTATTTTTATCCGTTTCTTATCACTACTGCCATAAAGTCCAACAAGAATATCTCTACTCTCTAATATTGCAAAGATGTCACCGTCGGATGTTGATAATACAATATGTTCTTGGCTTGGAATTGGCATATATTTATTATGTGCTACGCGTAATTTAATTGATGCATTAGCAGGAAAAGTGAATCTTTGAAGTTCCAATAGCCGGTGCGGATTCTTTCTGGGAGTAAGGCGAATACTTTCAGGTTTGTCAAGGCTATATCCCATTCCGTTCAGAAAAGTAATCCTGGTTGGTATATCCATGCACCTGGCTTGAGGAAACCTGGACCTGGCAAGAGGAGACCTGGACCTGGCAAGAGGAGACCTGGATCTGGCAAGGGGAGACCTGCACCTGGCACGAACAGGAGGCTCAGCAGGAGGAAGAGACCTCTCAAGTGAATGATGTATCTGAGAAGAAGAAGAAGGCCAGCCACGAGGAACAAGAGGAAGAGGGTCACCATTCGGTAAGCACTCAAACTGTAAACTCAACTCTGCAAGAATCAATAAAGGATCACATTTCTTAACAATACTTGCTAGGGTTTCTGTAGAAGTTTTATTTAGAATTTTTGTAAAAAACATCGTGCTTTTTTAAAGAAATTCCGTTGAATTCTGGAACAGTTTGTATGATTTTCAAAACGTAAGCAGGATATCAAAAATACATGCAGGATTTCAAGGGATTCCAATGGATTTCTTGAGAACTTTAGAAAAATGAATTCGAGAAATAAACTATATTCGTGATCGAATCCTCAGCTCCGTCCGACTACAACATCATTGCTGAGGAGAAGAAAAAGGAGGAGATGTATCAAGACCCTACAAGGCAGCTGCAACGACTGTACCCTAGATAGTCGGTTAAAGTCATTCTTCTCATAATCGGTACTCTCGGAGGTTATTTGTTTCATAAATGTAATTATTGAATGAAAGCATATCATCTTGAACAACCAGAAGCTCATTTTTGACAACAAACTCAGATCAAGTTCAAAGTGAACGTGTCCAAGAATGAATTTAAACAAAATTCGAATTTTTTCTTGTGGTTAAGTATATTTTCAACTATTTCTCCATTGTGCGAAGCTGTGTCAGTTTTTTGGATCCAGTAGTGATGTAGTGCGTTTCAATTATTCCTAAGGATGACGAAATCTTCATTCGAAACAACAAGTTGTTATGTTTAGGAAGCTCTAAATGTTTTTCAGCTTAGGAATATATAATATTATTATAGTCACCAAAAGAGTTGAAGATTACTGCCGAGGATAGGACCAGATTATAGATGATCCTCATTCTTTTCAAGTATAGAAGATGATCTGAGGAATGTATCAATAAAGAATTACGTTAACAGTTCAACTGATTATTGTCGTTCTTGATTAGACTTTATATATACACTACAGTCGTTATCTTATCTTGAAGCGGTTTTTATTCACACTTTGATAAAACTCTGAATCTCAAATTCAAACTTTTTAAACCACTTACAAATGTACCATACATCTGGCAAAATTTTGATTCAATGTTTTTGAGCAATTTTCTCTTTGCAACGAAGTTTGACGAGTTACTATTACAGAAAAATTGTTTTCTAGCTTGTTTTGTTTGTCCAAAAATTTTATTTTTCTTCGTATTTTGTAGTTTGACCACAAAATGGAATTTTTAATTTATTATTATTCTTTGTGCCATTAAAATTTGAATTTTCGATTCTTCGAAAAAATTTAGAAAGTTGTGATTTCAATGTCATTGGGTGTTCAAAAAGCAACGTTTTCTTTTTCCTGACTTTTTTTCACGTCGTTAGATGTTTGGCTTAAAATTTGCATTTTCGTTCGTTTCTTTGAATATTTTAAATGCTATAACTCTGGTAATTTGTTTTTCATCAGAAAAAGTCATTAGACCAATTGTTTGTCTTTTTGTGTACTACGGATAGCCGTCCATAGAATTTTCAATTCCTGAAAAAGCTGTCTCGAAAATTTTGAAAATGCTCTAGCTTTTTGAATTTTCATCCAAAATGGCTAGCTAGCAAACCTCGCCTTCATTTTAGGGCAGTCCAAAAGTATGCCAAAGGCCAGTCTAATCTGTAAATATATATATACATACAGACATACATAAATGCATTCAGTTAAATTTTCAGTCTGAAAAATTAATTTCTAACAGACGAAACAATTTTTTGACAAGGTGGATAACCAAAGTATAATTGACTTCGTTGTTGCGGCTGAAAGACTAAGAAGGCTAGTAAAAGATACGTGGGTCATAAGAAACCAAAAGTGCAAATAGATTTTCGGAACAGGATGAACGAACGTATAGATAGGGCAACTTGGATGGCGCTAATAAACAATAAAGATATAGAGGGCGCATCGACTATGATCCAGGATGTTTTTGTTAGGAGTGCGACTGAAGTGTGTGGTACTGCGGTTGTAGGAAGAATGTCTGGTGATGCGTGGTGGAATGATGAAACCCAAGCAGCCACCGTAAAATGATACAGACGGTATGCGAGACGCTTTAAGAGAATCTTTTGAGGACTTGCACAATATTGAGGCTGCTAGTGTAGACAGTATTAACGCTGAGATGTTTGAATACGGTGGCGACAATGAAAGCAATATATGCTAGAAGAAGATGTGTTTTAAATACCTGGACTTCCAGGTATGCTTCTTAGAAGGACGAGAAAGATGGTCAGGGTTCCTTCTACTTCAGTTCTGAATACAACTTCCCAGGGAAGGATGTATTTTGTATACCTGGACCACCAGGTTTACTTCCAACAACACTGAGACCTTGGAAAAGGTTAGGTTGAATAAAATTTCAGTTCTGAAGGTACCTTCCACGAAGAAAATGTATTTTAAATATTTGTACCACCAGATATTCTTCTTAGAAGGACAAGACTTTGGAAAAATCGCCAGGTTGCCTTTTACTTCAGTCCTGAATACAAATTCCCAGTGGAAGATGTGTTTTGAACATCTGGAGTACCAGGTTTACTGCCTGGAACTACCAGACCTTGGAAAAACGGTCAGGGTGAATGAAATTTTAGTCCTGAAGGCACCTTCCTTGAAGAAGATGTATTCTGAAAACCTAGACTACCAGCTCAACTTCTGTGAACGACAAGTCCTTGGAAAAATCATAAGTGTAGCTAAATTTTATTTCTGAATGTCCTGCAGTCATCGATTTCGGAAAAACTCTCTTTTTGTCAAATTCAAGTTCTGTAAATCGATAATCGATCCTTGATCGCGCTTTACAGACATTTGCAAACAAACATCCACGACGTTTAATACATTTGTGCTGAAATGATATTGTTATATAGATTAATTTTTTTCAATTCATAAACTATTTTTCAGAAATACATGCTGTTGACAAGGATTGAAGAAAATATTACTTCAGTTTCTTAAATGTGCATGACACATTATCAAGACTGTGATTTTATATTCACTATTTACACATTATTAGAGTCTTTGAGCTTCTCAAGACAAAATAATATAAGTACATACTTTCACCTTCAACATGAATTATCTAAGCTTCTCAAGATAAAATAATTCCACTCGTGCAAGAGTTTAATTTCTATTAAATGAATTATCAGATAGTAAATAAAATTTTAGACGTCACCAAAACCGAAAATTAGCCTTATGTCAGATTTATGGTTAGGAAGGGGGAAACACAAATATATCAGAACAGTATATGTATATGCGCGAAACATCAGAATATCAATTAGTTACGCTGCTCTCCAAATTGTGCATCAATCAATTTTTGTCAAATTTGGCAAAAATGAAGACGCTTCGTACTGTGGTCTTAACCATGTGCGTTCTTAATTCTATTGGTATGTAAGAAATAAATTATTATCTTTTTTTTTCATTTTGGTATATTAAATTCATTTTTCATGGATATTTGCCAAAGTTTCATATTTTGAAGCCGAAATATAACATTTGTCTCTGAAAAACTCAAAACTTCAGAAGTTTTCTACATTTTGGAGAAAAAATATCTCTCAAAAATAAAACCAACAAAACCCCGGGATTTTCAGAGTATTCTAATCAGTTTCGAACATAGAAAACCTTGTGAATTATAGGTAATATTTGTCCCCAAAAGAATGATTTGGAACTTTGATTGAGATTCTGTAGTTACGCAAAAAAAATCAAGTGTGTAAATGTGTTCTGTACTCACAAGTTTCACAATACCTTTTATCATTATCTAAATAAAGTTGGAAATGTTACACAATCGCGTTCGTTTAATAAACTTTCCATTATTATAGGTTTCTATTCAATTAAAATTTCAAATTCACAAATCTTTTTTTGTCTTTTCACAGTGATATCATCAGGTATCCCGCCCAAAGAGATTGACTTTCTCGCAAATTTTGGGATGACAAATGAACCTGCAAATCATCAAGGTAACCATAGTACAAATGAAAATTGATATCAGAAGTGTGAATTAATAAACATTTTGAAACAATAATCTTTTGAAATGGAAAGTATTCTACACGCATGGAACCTTGTTTTCAAACCTTTGCAGACAAATTTTCGAAATAGTATGTCTTAGTGGAATTTTATTTATTATTGACAACCATTTTTCTATGTTCTTTTCCTTATCAAGCATTCCGCCTTATAAGATATTTCTTCCGAAGAAAAAGAATCATAATGACTGGATACGTTTTATACAGACAAACAGAGAAAACAAAATGTAATCTTCACAGCGATTTCAGAGTAATATTTACCTGCAACAAATATTGCCTTCACGTTTTAAGATTTACTCATCACATTGGAAATGGCTACCATATCAACTGTTGAATCTTGTTTTTTTCCGATGCAAAAAAAAAATTAAACTTTATGAACTTGAAAATTACCCGCAAAAAAGTTCTCTCCAGTATTTTCTGTGAATATTGAGGGAATGAATGTGAAAAGTAATGCGACTAAAAATGAAACACCACAAATGTTAAAACTTTTTTCTTAACGGTTCTCATAGATAGTTTTTAAACTCGATATTTCTGGCCCATTTCCCGCATATCAACGGATGAACATGTTGAAAAAAAACCTGAATTTCGGATTGATCCCGGAATTCAGATAAATTTTATGGAATCCACATTCTGTCCGAAATTTTGAGCAGACAATCTCTAACTCAGGCCTTATTGAGATCTTATGTTTCCTATAGATATGGCTCCCATACACAACTGTGCGAAGCTTTTCTTTGTTCATACAGAATTCCGCTACATGTGTGGATAAACGAGCATTACATTTTGTACGAAAAATTCTAAACAAAACTTTTCCAGGAACCTTTCCAAATAACGTTCCCTGAATATTACTTTTCCAACTTTCAAGAAGTTTCCCAGAACACTTTCGGCTCAATGTACTAATTCTTGCTACACAATTGAAGCTCCAGATGCGACATAATTCTGCACCTTCTTTTGGCATTCAGTGCCTCAATTTTGCAACAATGACTTCATAATATATTATCGAACGTTGAAAAAATCATAAGAATTTCAAGAAATGTAATCCACTGTTTACTATTGCAGAGTTGAGTTTAAATTTCGACTACTTATCGAATTGTGGCACTATTTCAGGTGTTCTTCGTAGCAGATCTTCTTCTTCTTCTTCTTCTTCTTCTCCTGAAATAGAACGTTCACCTGAGAGGTCTCTTCTTCCTGCTCAGCCTCCCGTCCGTGCTAGGTCCAGATCTCCTCAAGCAAGGTGCACGGTTCAACCTACCAAGATTGATTCTTCGGATGGAAATGGATATGGACTTGAACAACTTGAATTTATTCGGCTTAGTTCCATTAAGAATCCGCAACGGGTATTGGAACTTCGGAGATACACTTTTCCTGCTGATGCAAAAATTAAATTACGCTTAGCACGTAATAAATTTGTGCCAATACCAAACCAGGAGCAAATTGTTTTATCGTCATTCGATCATGATGTCTTTGCAATATTGGAAAGAAGCGATTTGTTTGCTGGATTATATGGGGGCCGCTCTACAAGAAGAATGAAAATTAACATGATCAGCCGCAAGCTCACACAATTGACCAGCAAAGAAGTTGAAGAAATTCCAGTAGGTGATCTTCGCTTAATCACTAGGCATTATAGAGTAGAGTGTGTAAGCCAGAATCCTTCACATCCTACATTGAATTAAAACAAAATGTAAATCTAAAGGTGAATACAAATTACTTCATTTTCTCGAAACATGTACTAATAATATGACTTCACCTTGATCTACTAAAATCGTCAAAAATCTAAAAAACATTTTGTGATTCATGAGTACAGAAGCATGAGTTACCAGATATGTTATACATATTCTTATCAATTTCTTTGGCTTTGTTTTTAATATTGAGGTACGATATTTCATTCAAAATCAACTTTTGTGAGACTTCAGGGCCGCCCGATTGCAAAATATTCAACTTACAATTATTTTCAAGCAGAGTAACAACTGATTAACGTATCATTGAGGATGTGGTTGACAGTTCAACTAATCATTTTGGTTCTTCATTAGGGAAAGTTTACATCAGATTTCGAGTAATTATCCTACGTCGCTGGGATATAGTATTTGTTTTAAAATAAGTTTATATAAGTGAGTAGCGTTTATTTGTGTAAAATAAAGATATGTCCCACTGTTGTACAAAGTATCGTGGTTTATAAAATTTCATAACCATTAGAGTAGAGATATTAGAAAATATATACTCAGGGATTTACGCTTCCTCAGTAATCACAACAGTTCATTAAAAAACATCCCATGATGACTGCTATCTTCCTGCTATCTTCCTTCCTTCTCGTAGAAGGCAATAATTACTTTTTTTTATTATTTTCAACTAGATACTCTATATGACTAATTTGTACTGCTTGGTTGAAAGTTCTATCACTTTGTTAAAGATTCTATTTTCTAGTAGAAGATTCTTGATTCTTGTTGCAAATTTGTTTCTTTGGTTGAAAATAAATTTCTTAATTTTTTGAATTCGTATTTTTGATTTAAAGTTCGGAATTTTCCTTAACATTAACGAGGTAATATCTCCCCAACCTCTTGTAATGTTTCATTAGCATTAGAAGATTAGGCTAATACTTCACTGGAATAAATGAAAATATTTCATTCGAAACCACCATATTCTTATAAGAGTGAAAAGGACCTGTATTTTATTTTCCACCTAGACATAATGTCTAAGGTGTAGCATTTTTATTATTACTTGTAGTTGCAAAGTTCTTCTAACATTTCAAGCCGACTACTGATCAAAAATAGTATTTACTTTTGTATTTGCATTTTGTTTAGTTAAGTGTAAGATGTGTAGGATTCGGGTTTAAACACTCTACTATAAAATTCCTCTGGATTGAGCGGAGTTCACCTACTGGAGCTTCATCGATTTCTTTGCCGGTTAATTTGGTAAGCGTGTGGCTTTCCATGTTAATCTTCATCCTTCTCGTAAAGCGGCCACCATATAATCCAGCGAGCACATCACTACTCTCCAATATTGCAAAGACATCGCCATCGAATGTCGATAAAACAATTTGTTCTCGGTTTGGAACTGGTGCAAATTTGTTACGTGCTAAGCGTAATTTAATTTTTACATTAGCAGGAAAAGTGTATCTTCGAAGTTCAAATACTCGCTGCGGATTCCTGAAGGAAATAAGCCGAATAAATTCAAGCTGGTTAAGTCCATATCCATTTCCATTAGAACAAGTAATCTTGGTAGGTGGAACCATGCACCTGGCTTGAGGAGATCTGGACCTATCACGAACAAGTGGTTCGGCAGGAGAAAGAGACCTTTCAGGTAAACGTCGTATGCTAGAAGAAGAAGAAGAAGGTCTGCCACGAGGAACACCTAGAATAGTATCAAAATTCGGTAAATAGTCGAAATCTGGACTTAGCTCTGCAACAGTAAACAGTGGATTACATTCCATGATTTTTTTAAAGTACTTTGCCATGACGTAAATTCATTGTGGCATCATTGAGTCACCGGATGCTAAAAGAAGGTGTGGAATTTTTTCGCGCTAGTAGGCGGTTCTCTACTGTCCGCTTGTGTTTGAGTGACCTTCAGAACAACCCTCCCCTTAATCCCGCGAAATATATCCAAACCTCCTTTTTGCGTCTGGCGGTTCAATTTTGTAGCACAAATGAGTACATTAAGCCGCAATTATTCTGGGAAAATTTTCAAAAGCTGAAAGAGCGAAATTCGAGGAACATTATTTGGGAAGATCCAGTAGGGTATACGTTTTCGAAAATTTTTCTGCAGAGCAGAGGGAACAATCTTCCATGCTTGTAGAATATTTTCCAGTCCAAGAGATTATTAAAAGTTTCCAACTGTTTACTGAGTAATACTTTTTATATCAATTTTCATTTGTACTAGGGTTACCTCCGTAATTTACAGGTTCACTTGTCATCCCAAAATTTGTCAGGAAGTCCCTTTCTTTGGGCGGAGTACCTGATGATATCTCTGTGAAAATACAGAAATGATTTTTGTATTTGAAATGTTAAGGATGGACTAAGAATAGTAAGAGCGTAATCGGATTATTCCATTTTATTTAGTATAAGTCGGACGATTTCTATCAATGATTGGCAGCAGTGATTCTCTGCCAAGAAGGAAACATACGAATATCTTCGTTCGATGTGAGTTAGAGTTAATTATCTACATTAATTGTGAAATCAAAGTTTTATTGGTAAGAGAACGCGATTGTGTAACATCGCCAACCTCACATATATAATGATAAAAGGTATTGTGAAACTTAGAAGTACAAAATACATTCTTCGTATTTTACCTTACTGCAAAATCATAATCAAAATGCAAAATCCTTATTTTTGGAGAACAAAATTACGCAGAATTTACAAGGTCTCCGAACCGAGGGAGCCAAAACTTAAAAATCGATGTTCAAAGAAGGAATGCAAAGAACAATAGGGGTAGACTAATGTTATGATTGGTTGTTACAGAAAGTGGTAGGGAAACGGGAATATTTCCTTTTTGTGTCGTAGATTTTGGGAAAACCCCAGGTAATTGAGTTGGAGAGAATTTTGCTCATGAGAAGAGTGCAGTCCAAAACTTTTGAAACGTTTAGGAAATGAAATTTGCTTACTTTAAATTAAAAAATATTAGATAAGCAACGAAAAAAAGCATACAACACCAAAATATAGAAGAACGATTTATTCTTTACATACCAATAGAATTGATAATAACGTCCAGGGTCAAGACCACAGTACAAAGGGTCTTCATTTTCTCAAAATGTGAGAAAAATTGATTAAAGCCGAATTTGATCTTCAGCGTAATTAATGAATATTCTGATGTTTCGTGTTTATAAACGGTTCTAATATTTGTGTTTTCCCCTTCTTGAGTATGAATCTCAGACAAGGCTAATTTTTGGCCTTGTTGACGTCGAAAATTTTAATTTGTATCAGATACTTTATAGCACAGAAATTATCGTAAACTCTCGCGCAAGTATAACTATTTTACCTTAAAAAACTCAGATAATTCTCTTTTAATGCAAAAGTACGTATTTATATTATTCTGTATTGAGAAGCTCAGAGACTTTAATAATGTGGAATGAGTGACTATAAAATCAGTTTTGATAACATGTTATGTACATTTCAGAAACTGGAGAAATATTTTCTTCAAACCTTGTAAGCATAAATTATTTCTACAAAATAGTTTATCAATTGGAGAAAAGCAAACTATATAACAATATCTTTTTAGCATAGAATTATCATTTCCAGAAACAAACAAGCCGCTATCTTACTGAAATTATTCGAAAATAACTATAATTATTATAGAAATATATAAATCATGATTATTTTTTCTTTAATTATTTTGTGTGTGAGCTCTGTTATAATAACTTTAGCGCGAAGTCTAGTAACGATCAGTATTGTTAGTCGTTATCAGTAAATAACTACAAATAATTGAAAAATTTAATTTTTAGCTATGTATATATTTTACTTGTTTTCACTGGAGGGTAGTATTTTGAATCTTTTCCGGTCTTCCTTCTCCCAAACGTTTTGGTTGAAAAATCGTAGCAAAATTGAAAAATTTTTTGCCTTGTGGTTTTTATGAAAACCTCTTTTAATTTCCAATAAAGAGTGATTATCAAAGTTTTTTGTGTGTTTCATTTTTCCCCTCTCTATTATTCGGTGAATTCTTCAAAATATTTTTTGAGATAGAATAACAGAAAAACTTCAGAAACTTAAACTTTCTCCTCATTTTCTGGAAGAGTATCCTCTTTGTTGCACCTCAAAAATAATTATTTGTTGAAAGTTCTTTTTATCATGTTGAAAATTAATTTTCTTGCCTGCAAATTTAAATATTGCATTTATGGTTAATATTGCATCTTTTTTAGTTGAGAGTTGTTTTTGTTGAGAAATGTTTTTTGTTAAACGTCCATCTATTTCGGTTGGATTTCATTGCTTCGATTCAATCATTCCACGAAGCATCACCAGACATTCTTCCTGCAACCACAGTACCACACACTTCAGTCCCACTTCTAGCTTAGACACTCTCGACTATACCTGATGCGTCCCCTATATTTTTATTAATTCATTTTATTCATTCATTTTATTATTTTTATTAGCACCTTCCAAGTTGCATCATGTATACGTTCTTTTATCCTGTTTTTGAAATACATTTGCACTTTCGGTTTCCTGATAATTTCCTGAGGATTGGCAAAGAGTAGTAGCAGCCAATGGCCACTATATCAATTGATACTTGCATTTTGTAAGACTTCTGTGAATAAAAAAACAGTTGCTTAAAACGGGTAGAACTTATTTGTACACCTAATTTTTTTTACAAACAATTTCGGTAGAAATATAATTGATGTTTCTGAAAATTTGACTACATTTCATTTCGACTTCCACACAAAAACAATATTACAGTTTAGATTTACATTTTGTTTTAATGGAATGTACGGCGTAGAGGATTTTGGCTGACACGCTCTACTCTGAAATTCCTCGTGATTGGGCGATTTTCGCCTACTGGAGTTTCGTTGATCTCTATTCGGGTTAATGGAGTAACTCTGCCGCTTTCTATGTTTATTTTCAACCGTCTTGCACCGCTACCACCATAGAATCCAGCAAGAACATCACTTCTCTCCAAGATTGCAAAGACGTCACCATCGAATGTTGATAATACAATTTGTTCTTGGTTTGGAATTGGCCGGTATTTATGACATCTCACGGCTAATTTGATTGATTTATTATCAGGAAAAGTGTATCTTCGAAGTTCGAACAGCCGGTACGGATTCTTATTGGGAATAAGCCGAATAACTTCAAGTTGGTCAAGTCCATATTCACTTCCATCAGAAGAATCAATCGTAGTTGGTTGAACCGTGCACCTGGCAAGAGGAGACCTGGACCTGGCAGGAGGAGACCTGGACCTGATGCGAAGGGGTGGCTCGGCAGGAGCAAGAGGCCTCTCAAGTGTATGATGTCTGTCAGAAGTAGAAGAAGAAGGCCTGCCACGAGAAACATCAGGGATAGGGTCGCCATTCGGCAAAGACTCGAATTGTAAACTTATCTCTGCAAGAATAAACAGAAAATTACATTTCATTACATTCTCAACATTGCTTGAAAGTCTGCTGGTACATTTTGAACTTATTGCGGCAAACTTTAGTTGCCAAATCTCAAGAGGAGATATAGAATTATTTCGGAAAGTTAGCACTTCTCGGCCGGCCAATTCTTGATTGACGTTCAGAGCCCCGTCCTGCCACCCCCTCACGTTAAGTATGTCTTGAAATTGAGTTTGCCTGCGGCAACTCAACTGTGAGGCAAGCACCTGGAAAAGTTGCATTCAGAACTTTTTGTGCAAAATGTGTGTAAATGAAAACAATTAAGCCTTTGCTCAGCCATGTGTTGGAGGCAAATAAAAAACATCTTCACACAGCAAAGACTAAGATAAGGTTCCTCTGCTAGGAAATTACAGATAGAATATGGATTCTAAAGAGCTTATTTTAATTGCGAAATCACTCTGAAATTCCACATTTTGTCATCCGACATGTTGATTCATGATGTTTGAAATATGTACAAGAAATAGCGATCTTGAAAATGTTTGTGAAATTATAGCTATATTATATTATTATATTCACCAATGAAGTTGAGGCTGACTAATAGAGAAAAGAACAGAATACGGATAATTCTCATTATTCCAAAGTATTGGAAAAACTGATCAACACTTTATGAAAAAAACTAAGTTCAAAGTTTGAATAATGATCAATCTACTTTTTCAGTAAGAGTCATACTGTAGTCGTTATCTGTTGGATTGTATTTCATAAATATGTCTGAGCAAAACGATTTAATTATACATTCAATGAGAAAGGTATTTATTCATTTATATGGATTGATGATAGGTATTTCGTAAGGTAGATTTTGAAACTGTAGAGAAGAATTACGTGAGATGTGCGTGCAGTTAGGTCATTAAAACTAAGCTGACGTTAAGTTTTATTGAACCAAATTCATGCCTCCTTCAAGGCAATCGGTGTAGATTTATGTGCCAATGGCTACATGTTCTCTGATTAGAGCTATAGGGGTCTTCCCATCCCTTTTGTCATCGGAAAATATTCCTAATCATTCTCATGATCCATGATCCTTCTATCATAAGCCCTTTCTCATTCTAACTGCGGCTAATTTTGCACTCGCCGATTTCAAAAATTTCGCCAACACCACAAATTGTATCTTCATCCTGAAATTGTTGGTCAATATCAAACAGACAATCTCCTCGTAAAAAAATCTCCGGGCGATAGGTCGGACCAAGGTGATAACGCTGGCATCAGTGCGCACATTATGCGGATCTTCGATAACATTTTTTATAATTTAAGCGTCCTTCAGGTTCGCTTAAAATGTTCCTGCCAAATCTAGTGCTAGTCTGGTTGATGTACAGATTCTAAGGGCTCGCCTGAGGGAACCTTTTTGTCGTCGGAGTGAGATTTTCGCTGATACTCGCTATTACTTATTTCCTGATGGCAAGAATAATATACTATACACACTTAATCATCGTTACTGTCTTCCTCTATCACGGGATTCACATTGTTGAAAATTTGCGAACAATTTGGCAAAAATTGCTCTTAGTCGAAAATTCCTCTATTTTATCACAATTGCATCCTTGTCGTTGGAAACTTAAGATGCTTTCTTCACAACTAATTTTCTTTTTGTTAGAATTTTTTTTGATTCGTCTTTTTGTGTAAGAAATTGAACTATTTTGGTATAAAATCCATTCGCTTTGTTGGAAAACCTGTATTATTAAAAATTCTTTTTTTTTATTTGAAATAAAATATTTTTGTATTGAAATGTCAAATATTAATTTTTTTTAGAATCTACAGCTTCTGGAGTAATGCTCAGAGGTTCGGAAATTTTCCTTAACATTAATCAGGTAATATTTCCAAAATTTTGTTTTATATTACTCAAAGGTTTTTTTTAATGTATGACATTAAATTCATGCAGCTAATGAATCCTCATAACGCTATTATAATTTTTCTTCGGCAATATTTTCATAAAAGAATAGAAATCACCTTTATTTTATTCGAAATTGAAAAACAATGTCTTGGGCACTGAATTTCCATTATTATTTATAGTTACAAGGGACTTGTTATATTTCAAGCCGTCCTTAGAACAAAAACAATATTATCTTTTAGATTTACATTTCATTTCAATCGAATATACGGTGCCAAGGATTTTAGGTTACACATTCTACTCTGAAATTCCTTGTGATTAAGCGATGATCACCTACTGGAGTTTCATCGATTTCTTGTCGGGTTAATGGGGTAACCGTACCACTTTGCATGTTTATTTTTAATCGCCTCGCACCATTACCACCATATAATCCAGCAAGAACATTACTCCTCTCCAATATTGCAAAGGCGTCACCATTGGATGCTGATAATACAATTTGTTCCTGGGCTGGAATTGGTTGAAATTGATTATGACCTACGGTCAATTTGATTGATTTATTATCAGGAAAAGTATATCTTCGAAGCTCAAACAGGCGGTCCGGATTTCTAGTGGGAATAAGCCGAATAAATTCAAGTTGGTCAAGTTCATATCCATTTCCGTCAGAAGAATCAATCTTGGTAGGTGGAACTATGCACCTGGCTTGAAGAGACCTGGGCCTGGCAGGAGGAGACCTGGACCTGCTGCGGAGTTGTGGCTCGCCAGGAGCAAGAGGCCTCTCAGGCGTATGATGTCTGTCCGAAGAAGAAGATGGTCTGCGACGAGGAATACCAGGAATAGGGTCGCCGTTCGGCAAACACTCGAATTGTAAGCTTAACTCTGCAAGAATAAAAATAAAAATTACATTTCTGTCCATTCTTAACATTTTCTGAAAGTATGTTAGTACATCGTGAACTCATTGCGGCAAACTTTAGTTGCCTAATCTCAACAGTCCTCAGGGACTCCAATTGTGATGCAAGCACCTGGAAAAGCTTTATTAAGAATTTTGTGTACAAAATCTACATATGTGAATGTGAACAAAAAGAAACTTTGCTCAGCTATTTGTTGCAGGCAAATAAAAAACTTATTTTCAAAGTAAAGGATAAGATAAGGATGCTCTGCTGGAAATTACAGACCGAATATGAATTCCAGAGAGTTTGTCCTAATTGCGGAGTCAATATGAAATTCCCCATTCTGTGATCTAACATTTTTATCCATGATGTATGAAATATGTGCAAGGAATATCAAGTTCGAAAATGTTTGTAAAGTTATAGCTGTATTATATTATTATACTCACCAATGAAGTTAAGGCTGACTGATAGAGATAAGACCAGAATATAGACGTCTTTCATTATTTTAAGGTGTAGGAAAAACTGACTAACAATTTATAAGAATATTGAGGTCAAAGTTTAAATAATGATCAATCTGTTCTTCAGTAAGAGTACATAACACATACTGTGGTCGCTATCTGTTAGATTATACTGACTGAATCTTATCCTTCTTAAGTATTTGTATTTAATGAATTTATCTGAGGTAAACGATTTAATTACATATCTCATGAGGGAGGTATGTAATAAATCATATGAATGAATGATAGTTAAAGAATACGGTAGATTTTAAAACTGTAGAGAAGAGTTACGTAAATTGTGCGCCTATATCTTTGGTTAAATGTCCATGCCCGCCCTGGATCGGAAACGGTTTCTATGGATACTTCTTGACGTTCAACAATGCTACTTTCCGGAATGGTTTGTTCCCAGCTTGAGTTTACAGCAAAGCATGTATGAAATTAACATTAGAGCTGATGCAGAAATCTGCAACCTCACAAGCCATGCGTTTTCAATGGGGCATGTATTTCCCTTCTTCGGCCAACAAAACAACACTTTGATAGTGATTCTGCAAGAACCATTTGCTTTCTACGCTTGCCACATCATCTTTTTCCTTTGGGATCAATTTTACGTTGCGCAGCTACTCAAGGGTCTTTTGCGCTTCTAGGGGGAAAAAAGCTAAAGCTGAAGATACAATATTTTTCCTTCATATTTCTATTTAGAAGTCAGCGACGAGCTAGGAACGCTTCTGAAGACAGACTCAGATTTCTGGCTATGCTGACATGCTGACATGCTGACATCAATCCCAAACAATTAGATCTGCGATGGAACACAGGCTCTCGTAATGTTTCTACTGATATCAGGAAGAGAAATCTCCAACGAAATGGTTTCTGCAATTTTGCAATTAGAACGAGAGCAGCTTGTTTCAGATTATTTCACATCTATCATGAGCACTTTTGAAAAAGATGTTCACTCTAACGATATGGATTTAGTGCTATCTCTAGACGTGAGATGACTTCTCTGCCTTCCTTTGGGACTCCGTTAGAAAAAATTATTATAGTTGAATCATTATAAACCTATTATAATTTTCCTCTGAAAATATTTTTATAAGAGAATGGCAAGGACATTTATTTCATTTTCCACCTAAAAATAATCTCTGGGGCATTGCATGTTTATTATTACTTGTAGTTACAAAGTGCTTGTAACATTTCAAGCCGACTACTGATCAAAAATAGTATTTACTTTAGGATTTGCATTTTGTTTTAATTGAGTGTAGGGTGTGGAGGATTCGGGTTTACACACTCTACTCTAAAATGCCTCATGATTGAGCGAAGATCACCTACTGGAATTTCATCGATTTCACTGCTGGTCAGTTTGGTAGGCGAGCGACTTCCCATGTGAATTTTCACCCTTCTGGTAGAGCGGCCACCATATAATCCAGCAAACACATCACTACTCTCCAATATCGCAAAGACATCACCATTGATTGTTGATAAAACAATGTGTTCTTGGTTTGGAATTGGCACAAAATTATTACGTCCTGAGCGTAATTTAATTTTTACATTAGCAGGAAAAGTGTATCTTCGAAGTTCAAACACCCGCTGCGGATTCTTATTGGGAATAAGGCGAATAAACTCAAGTTGGTCAAGTCCATATCCAATTCCGGTCAAAGAAGCAATACTAGTTGGTGGCACCATGCATCTGGCAAGAGGAGACCTGGACCTGACAGGAGGAGACCTGGGCCTGGCAGGAGGAGACCTGGACCTGATGCGGAGGGATGGCTCGGCAGGTGGAAGAGGCCTTTCAGGTGTATGATGTATGTGAGAAGAAGAAGGTCTACCAGGAGAAACACCAGAAATGGTGCCACGATTCGGTAAACAGTCAAAATATGAATTTAACTCTGCAACAATGAACGGTAGAGTACATTTTTCTACATCCCTATAATTCTCGAAAGTACGTTTATATATAAAATATTCATTGTGGCAAAATTGAGTCACTGGATGCCAAAAGAAGGTATAGAATTATTTCGCAAGAGTAGACGGTTTTCTGCTGTCCGCTTGTATTTGAGCAATAAATCAAACCTAAGTCAAAGATCCCCTGCTGGAAATTTCTAACGGAATGCGGATTTTAGAGAATTTTTCCGAATCCTGAAATCAATCAGACATTCTGATTTTTGTCTCTATATTTTATTTCTAGCGATTTTGAGGATATCCAAGGAATATACACATCAATCATTTGCAGACGCTTGCTGAAGTAGTTATAATTCTTTTTCTACTCTACAGAAATATGTCATGAGACCACATGCTTGGAAAGTGAAATAGCCTAAGAAAATGGATCTCAATAAAAAGAATAATGTTCCAATATGGTCAGCTTTGTCGGAAATTTTTCCGCGAAGCATTGGGAAGAAGGTTCAAAGCTTGTAGAATATTTCTTAGTTCAAGAAATGATTAATTGCTTCGAATTTTTTATCAATATACACTCCTTATATAAAGCATTCGTACTAGGATTACCTTCATTATTTGCAGGCTCATTTGTCATCCCAAAATTTGTCAGAAAGTCCCTTTCTTTGGGCGGCATACCTGATGATATGTCTATGAAAAGACAAAAAAGATTTATGGATCCAAAATGCTAAAAATGTATTAAAGATTGTAAAAGCCTAATTTGGTTATTTCATTCTATTTAGTGCAAGTCGGATGAAGATATTTTATTTATTTTTATTAATTAGAAACCTCTAATTATGAAAAGTTTAGTAAAAAAACGCGATTGTGTATCATTTCCAACCTCATTTACCTAATGAGAGCAGATATTGTAAAACTTTTAACTACACAATATATTCACACTTAGATGTTTTTCCTCAAAAATGTAAAAAGCTTCCAAATTTGGGAGTTTATAAGAGAAAAATTTCACACTTTGGCTCCTGAAGTGAAAATTCTATTAATAATAACAATTGCTTACAATCATAGAGTTTCCAAAGTATTTTGCATTCATTAATGTATAATAGATGTCACAGCATACTTACTTTATAAAAATGTAAAAAAATGACATTAATTTATTTTTAACATACCAATAGAATTGAAAATAACTTCCATTGTTAAGACCACAGTACAAAGATTCCTCATTTTTCCAAAATGGTGGAAAAATTTATAAACGCGGAATCAAGAGAGTAGCGTAATTAATGAAGATTCTAATGTTTCGTGAATATAACTTGTTCTGAGATATTTGTGTTT
The DNA here is from genome assembly GCA_932178445.1 of Andricus quercusramuli. Taxonomy (NCBI): domain Eukaryota; kingdom Metazoa; phylum Arthropoda; class Insecta; order Hymenoptera; family Cynipidae; genus Andricus; species Andricus quercusramuli. Next base: position 118,483 of record CAKNXH010063480.1, on the reverse strand, counting down.
CCCCCTTTCCGAGTATAAATTTCAGGAAAGGCTAATCTTGGGGCTTGATGACGTCGACAATTTTATTAAGTATCTGATAAGTTATATTCTTGCAAAAGTGAAATTATTTCACCTTGACAAACTCATATAATTACTGCATAATGTTGAAGTATGTACTTAAATTATTTCACCTTGAGAAGCTGAGAGACTGTAATAATATGTAAAGACTAAATATAAAATCGCAATTTTGATAAAATTTCACGTACCATTTAAAATTTGCAGAAATTTTTTCTGCAATCCTTGTCAGCAGCATTCATTTCTAAAGAATAGTTTATTAAATGAAGAAAATGAATCTATATAGCAATACCTTTTCAGCATAGATTCATTATTTCTAAAAACGATGAAGCCGCTTTTTTACTGAAATTATCCGAAAATGACTTCAAAGTGATTTTCCAACTGAACGTGACGTATGAAATAAATAATTATAACTTCGGCGCAAACTTTAGTAATGATCAGTATTATTAGTCGTTTAATAAATAACAAATAACAATATAGAACTGAAAAATTTAATTTTCAGCAATGTATATGTTTTAGGAATTGTCAATGAAAGGTTGTTTCCATAAAGCCAACTAAAAAAAAATCATCAATTTGTCAGAAAAAAGCTATTTCTCATGCTGGCTATCTCTGTACGTTTCTCTCCCTTCATATTGCACAATGTCTATTTACAGAACAGTTTCTTGCTACCTCTATTTGTGTCTATGTCTCTCCTCATCGCTATTCGCGATAGATTAAGTCGCACTTTTACTATACAAATCATATCCAATATTCAATTACATATCCTTGAAGCAAACAAAAAATGTATGTTACTTAATCAAACAATATAAGACTTCAATCTTTATGTAATTTAATATTGTTGAACAAAATTAAACTGCTGAGAATATTTAATCAATTAACAGCATGCAATCAGCGGAAGCGTTATTTTCATTGGATCATTCATAACGTCAATCATAACGCCTTATCAGTTCTTGCATACTTTAATTGACTGAATTGATGAAAATTAATTGAATACATTTCACGTATTTAGCAGATTATTTATTGATTGAAAAATATTATTAATATTCCTCAATTATTGCGTATCTTATGTAACAAATAGATCTAGTCGGTTAGAGCTTTTATTGAATCAATATTCAGAATACATCAATCGAATTGATTATCGGTGATTGATAAAATTAGGTATTTACTTTCTTACTTTGTAGATTTCAATCTGAAATCAAGTGGTCAACTCATGGCTTACAAAATAGCAGCTATAGTGATTACTACCAATGCAGATTACGGGTTTTTATATAAAGGAACATGGCGTACAGAAAAATTCCTTGTGATTGACCGAAGTTCGCCTACTGGAATTTCATCCATTTCTTTTCGTGTCATTGGGGTAACCGTTCCGCTTTCCATGTTTATCTTCATCCGTTTTTTACCGTTACCGCCATAAAATCCAGCCAGAATATCTCTACTCTTTAGTATTGCACAGACGTCACCGTCGGATGTTGATAGTACAATATGTCCTTGGTTTTGAACGGGCATATATTTATTATGCCCTATGCGTACTTTAACCGATGCATTGGCAGGGAAAGTGTATCTTCGAAGTTCAAATACCTGGTGCGGATTCTTATTGGAGGTAAGCCGAATGAATTCGATTTTGTCGAGGCCATATCCAAATCCGTTAAAATAAGTTATCCTGGTAGGTGGAGCAATGATCCTGGCTTGAGGAGACCTGGACCTGGCAAGAGGAGACCTGGACCTGGCACGAACAGGAGGCTCAGCAGGAGGAAGTTTCTTCTCAGGTAAATGATGTCTATCAGAAGAAGAAGGTTGGCCTTGAGTAAGACCATGAATAGTGCCACAATTCGGTAAACAGTCGAAATGTGAACTTAACTCTGCAACGATAAACAGTGGATCATTTCTTTACATTTTGGTGATTCTTTGAAAGTACGTTAGAATATCATGAATTTATTGTGGCTTCAGAAACGTCTTATGGGACAGCATGCTTGAACGGGGGAAGAACCTACAGAAATGGTTCTCAATAAAAAAATAAAATTCCAGTAGAGTAAAAGAGGGCGAGGCAGCCAGTGGGGCGAGGCAGCCAGTGGGGCGAGGCAACCAGTGGGGCGAGGTAGCCAATTTCTTCTTAATTCCACAGCGTTAAATGAGATCGAGCGCCTATGTAATGTAAGGTCGGTGCATTATATGGTTGGCTGCCTCACCCCACGTTTTTACAGTTAAGCAAAAACATGGCGTTTCTGGAAAACGGTTGAAGAAACTGTAATGTTCAAGCGACGTCAAAATGGCTCCAGGCAAATTTGTAGCCAAAAAATCAAGCTTTCCAATGATACCATATACAATTTGATTTAATTTCGAACAAGCGCTCTGCACTTGAAGATGTGGCGTCCTGGCTGCCTCGCCCTGTTCTACTCTACGGCATACTTATAAGATCATTCTTCTCCTGATGTCAATTTTCATTTGTACTAGAGTTACCTGGATGATTTTCAGGTTCATTTGTCCTTCCAAAATTTGTCAGAAAGTCCCTCTCCTTAGGCGGCATACCTGATGATATTTCTGTGGAAAGGATAGAAAAAGATTTATGGATTTGAAATGAATATCTTTTTATAATGATAAAAGGTATTGTGAAACTTGTAAGTACATAACAATCAAACTTCAAAATCGTTATTTCGGGGATCCTTCATATATTACGCAACACGTTTCTCTCGATAAAGAGAGAACAAAATTGGCGTGATCTTAAGAAGGGCACATCGATATGAATAGAAGAAAAGGGCGTTACGTAATTTTTTTGGGGTTTTTTGACGTATAATATTTTTATGGAAAAACCAATAAATTTTGAACCAATTCAATGATATTAATTTATTCTTTACATACCAATAGAATAAAGAATAATGTTCAGGGTTAAGACCACAGCACGAAGCGTCTTCATTTTTTCAATACGTTGAAAAAATTGATTAACGCAGAATTGTATCTGCAAGGTAATTAATGAATATTCTGATGTTTCATTTATATGAACTGTTCTGAGATATTTGTTTTTTTGCCCATCCCTAGCATAAATCTCATACAAGGCTAATTTTCGGGCTTGCTGGCGTCGAAAATTGTAATCAGTATTGGATGATTCATTCCATAAAAGTTAAACTCTTGCACAAGTGAAATTATTCTGCGTCGAGAATCTCAGATAATTTCGGTTCAATGTAAAAATATGTATTTATATCACTCTACCTTGAAAATATCAGATACTTTTATAATGTGTGAAGAGCGAATATAAAATTAGAGTCTTGATAACATGTCACGTAGAGTTTAAAAACTTGAGAAATCTTTTCTCAATCCTTGTTAGCATTTTAATTTTTGGGCATTGTTTTTTTTTTCTAATTCAACTGCTTTCTTGAAGACTCATCTTTTCGGGTTGAATATTCAACTACTTTGATAGAATATTTATCTCTCTTGTGAGAAATTATACTAAAATGTTTGAAATTTGTGTTCGTTTTTTTTTTTAAAATTATGTTCTGTAACTAAAAATTCAACTATTTCAGTTTAAGTTAAAATTTCATCTTCTATTGTTTGAAGTTCTACTTCTTGGTTGAAAGTTTGACAATTCTCTTTGAAATTCATCATTATGTTCGAAAATGAACTGCCTTGTTAAAAAATTGTTTCTTCTGTTACAAGTTGATTTTTTAAAACTTAAAATTCAACTATTCTATTTATTAGTTTGATGTCCTACCTTTTTGTTGAAAGTTGAACGAATTTATTAAAAGTTGAGCCACTTTTTTAAAAATTCATTTTTGCGGTTGAAGATTCTTGATTTTAGTTAAAAATTCATCTTTTCGGTTGGAAACTCAATTATGATGCTAGAAATTCGTTTCTTTTATTTTCTAAAACTTCTTTCTTTAACTGAAAATTCGAATATTTCATTTTTGGTGAAAAGTTATCTTTCTTAGTCGAAAATTCACGTATTCTATTAAAATTTCGTCCTAGTCGTGTGGAATTTAGGATCCTTGCTTTAAAATTACTTTTCTTTTTATAAATCGAACGATTTTCTTCAAAATTTGCCTTTTGGCGTCAAAAATTTAACTATTTTGGTATAAAATTCATTCGCTCCACTTGCAAAACTATATTATTAAAATTTTTTTCTTTGTTAAAATTGTTGCTTTGTGACAAATTCTACTACCTGCTTGAAAGTTGAACTATTTCGTCAAAAATGTTTGCGTAGAAAATTTATTTTCTTATCTGAAAGTTTAACTATTCAATTTTCAGCTGGAAGTTGATATATTTTAGTTGCAAGCTCATCTTTTTGCTTAAAAATTCAGCGGATTTGACTGCGTGGTGAAAAACATTCCCGCTTCGAGTGAACTGCCGCAACGTCATGACGCGCCTCACCGCATTGCTCCTGTTTTGTCTTTTTCTATCGAATTTGACTGTTTTTTATTAAAAATGAAATATTCGTTGGTTAAGTTATAAACCATCCATTTTGTTGTTGAGAATTTACATATTTTAGAATAATATTTACAGGTTCACGAATAATATATCGCGGCCAACATTAGAAGCTGAGGATACCACGAGGAAATGTTTTTTTAGTTGTACCAAGATTTGAGTAGCTCAAGGTAAAACAATATTAATAATACATGTTCGGAAAAAACAAAGTAATTTTTGTTTATTTTAATTACATCATATGGGTTTTTCAATATGGCTAATTATAGTTATAATTATCATAATAATAGTTATTATATTTTTTCTCCAAAAATTTTCTCATAAGACAATGAAAACAAGCTTCATTTTTTGTTTCCCACAAAAAAGTAATAGATGGGGAATTGACCTTTAATTACTGATTGTATTCTCATAGCACTTGTAACATTTGAAGTCGAGTTTCGCTCCAAAACAAAATAAAATTTTAGTTTCACATTCTGTTTTAATTGTATGTGTAGTATAGAGGATTTTAGCCTACATGATGTACATCGAAATGCCTCGAGATTGTTCGGAGTTCACCTACTGGAATTTCATCCATTTCTTTTCGGGTCAACGGAGTAACCACGCCGCTTCTCATATTTATTTTCATCCTTTTTTTACCGTTACCACCATAAAATCCAGCAAGAATATTTCTGCTCTCTAATATTGCAAATACGTCATCATCGAATGATGATAACACGATATGTTCTTGGTTTGGAATGGGCACATATTTATTATGTCCAACGCGTAATTTGATTGATGTATCAACAGGAAAAAGGTATTTTCGAAGTTCGAATAGCCGGTGCGGATTCTTATTGGATGTGAGCCGAATAAATTCAAGTTCTTCAAGTCCATATCCAAATCCGGTCAAAGAAGCAATCCTGGTAGGCTGAACCATGCACCTGGCAAGAGGAGACCTGGACCTGGCAAGAGGAGACCTGGACCTGTCAAGAGTAGACCTGGACCTGGCACGAACAGGAGGCTCGGTAGGAGGAAGAACATTATCAGGTGAATGATGTTTGTCAGGAGAAGAGAAAGGTCTGCCACGAGGGATAATAGGAATAGGGTCCCCATTCGGTAAACAATCAAACTGTGAATTCACTCCTGCAATGTTTAATGGTCTACATTGTAAGCCAAGCGTTCTCGTTAATTATTTGTCAAAAAATGTAATGAATCAATCAAAGCACATCAATTTCAACCATAAAAATCTCATTCCTGAAAGCGAAAATTGCGCGTGCTTCAATTATTTCTAATGGTGACGAAGGCTTTCTTCAAACAAAAAGTTTTTATTTGCAGAATGCTAAGTAATGTTTTCAAACTCATATTATAATCAATTATTATATTTACCAAAGGAGTTCAGGATAACTGCCAAGGATAAGGCCAGCTTATAGATGATTCTCATTCTTTCGAAGTAAAGTAAGAACTGAATAATTTCTTATTAAAGAATTTTGATAAAGGTAAAACTATTGATAATTTTAGTCTCTCATCAGAGTAGTTAAATATCCAATAGTTGTTATCTCGACGACTTTACAGGCCTTCAGATTTACTGAGATATTTGTGTTTCACAAAATAGTCTAAGGTAAATAATTAGTTACCTGAAACGTAATTTGGGTTCGATGAAGCGATTCGAGTAATCTTTATTTGTTCAACATCCAAACGATTCATGCAAAGAAGTTAAGCACTCTTGAATCTAAATTAATTATAAATTCTCAATTCAATAATTAACGACCGAATTAATCTCTTAGTAAGATCTAATTAAGGAAAGGAACCAGTCTTACCATTGTATTAACTTCTGGGTGATTTAACATATCAAAACATGCATTTCTTAACTCAAGGTCATTTGAAGATTCAAAAATATCTGACAGCTAAACTATAAACAATTTGACAGACGAAGTCTCGATGAGTTTTTGGGTTTTCTTAAATATTGATGAGTTTGGTGGACGACCTCTGTTACAACTAGATGTTGAACTTATCGTTGTAAACGAATCTTCACCCTCCAATTGATAGCAATCCTCTTCTATTTTTACAATTGTTCATTTCAGTCAATTGTTGGTCCTTGAACAATTTACAATATTCACATTGATGAACTGGATATAAAAACTTGATTTGAATATAAAAATCTTATCCTACCTACTTCAAGTTGGCCTACGTCAATGAAAAATTATTATACTTGAATCATTATAAACCTATTATACACTGTAAAAACTATGGTTCCATTTGAATTGAGCATCACTCTTTTAGCGTCCTGTTATAATACCAAATCGTCTTGTTTTGATGCCATCGTTCGTACTATTTCACTTTGCTAACTTCAGATTGCAGAATGGTACGTACTAGATAACTAAAATGATGCACACGGAGTATTGTTTTAATTGCTTTCAACTTCATGCTTATGAGAATTCTTCATTGTTTAAATTTTCTTCTACTTTTGAAATGTGATAGAGAAAATAGAAAGGGGGAGAAAGGTAGCATTATTTAAAAAAGAGGAAACTGGTGAATAAATATCTAATTATTAAATACTAATAAATATAATAAATATTTACTTATATGAATATAAGATAACGGTTAAATCGAAAATGATGCATAAAATTAATTTTTGAATTGTAAAAGTTACAAAAATTTATAACGTCATTTTGAGTTATTATTCAGTATTGAAAAATTCATATTGCAATAATTGAAAAGTAATGAGGTGGATGTTCTTCCCAAGGTCTTACTGTTTGAATGGTTAATCCTGGTAATCTAGGTGTTCAAATCACATCTTCCTTGGGGAAGTAGGGTTAAGGACTGAAATTGGAGATACCCGGATGGCTTTTCAAAGGTCTGAAAAAATGTTTATTTTTCAATTTAGTTTTTTCGATAGTGCCCTCTGCGTGGAGAATAACCCATATAATATAATTATTATATCTTTACATTACAAACAAGAAATATGATACATTATAAAATATTTTCTATTACAAATAACGAAATCTTAAATGTCAAATTTTTAAAATCAAATAGACTTTCTAACCAAGCTAAAATATTTTAGCATTTTTATTAGAGCCGTGCAGTCGTTTATTCGAATTTTTAATACAAATTCAAGAACGCTCAGAATATTGGTTTTTTCGAAATAGAGACAAATGTAACTGTACATCGAACTGCCTTGATTTCCTTCAATTATTACAATTTTTAAATAAAAATAACTTTTTTATTGTAAAAAATGGATTCAAAATTCAAGTCGAATCTTCGGAATTCGATTTGTTGAAATAAGTCGAATTTCAAATATTAGACTTGAGTTTTGGAGTCATTTTTTTTTTTTAAAGGAGTTAGTTTGATTTAGAAATTTTAATAGCTTAAGGACGTCAACCCTGTTTGATGTACATTAAAAATGTTTTCTATTTCAAAGAATCCAACTTTCCAGGCGTGTCTAAATTTGTATTACAAATTCGAATAAACGACTGCACACCTGTAATTTGTATAGCCACTCTTAAAGGAAGACCGTTAACGAATATTTTCATCTTTGGCAACACTCAAGTTAATCGAAAGTTATTTTTCGAAGTCCTTAATAAATTACGAATTAGAATTAGGTTACAGCTAATATCGCTAATTTCTTTTTCTGCATATTAACCTTTTTCGGAATCAGCTAAAGGAATTTTAGAAAAATGTCGCATTCTATTCTGCAAATATAAGTGAAACGTGTAGACCAAAACTTCTTTCCCGTGTTCTGCACAAGAAAAGTAAAACTTGAGTTTAGACAAATCATTCAAGACTAAATAAAAAACATAACTTTGCTTGCAATGCAGAGAAAATGAGTTTTCGATCGATTTTATAAAATCAAAGAGTTTAAAATGCGGGTATTGGAGATTGTAATTTTGATCTTAAGTCATTAATTTTTCCACTGGATGATTAGTGTGGATTTCACCTAAACTTTCGTCGTTTGCAGAATAAAATAGTGCGGATTTGCTATCAACGCAGTTCCTCTTTTTTAATTTTTGACAAAATTTGACCTGTAATGTAATACATTAAACAATGATTGTGAAAATGGCCTGGTGGAGTTTTCCACTAGTGTTTTTATGTTTATCGAATTAATTATGGCGATGTGCATCGTTCCGAGGTGCACATCGAGTTACAAAAGTGAATTTGGAGAACCCGTAGATCCCGAATATGAAAAAAATTAAATTTTCCAACGTTTTGAAAGACCCAGCTATTGAAGCTTTATGGCAAAAAACTTTAATTCTGAAAAATTTTACCGTGAAAGCTGGGCAGTTCGTTTACAGTAGTCATTTTTTAAAGGAAGACATTCTCCACGAGAAAATCCTAAAAGCATCCGATGGCACTATTTTGTTAAAGTTAAATAATTATATATTTACTGTAAAATCGGAATGAAAAGTTACAAATAAAACCAAAGTACATTTTTTTTATTCAATAAACTGTATTATTAGGTATTTTCACTTACTACTCATTTAAAAAAAAAATTCGGTTTGTTTTCCCGTCAGCACGTGCAACAACAAACACAATTTATTCATATTTTTAGTAATTTTCGGAATAGAAAATATGTGCCAAGTAAATTTAGTCAATGTCTTATTTGAGTAGAATACAGAAAAAGTGACGTTAATTTCAGGATTAAATTAGAAGGCTAGAAAATGTATGATACTAACCTCAATTTTTCTTCTTTAACAATTCATGCGACCAAAATCTTAAATTAATGTTACTTTTTTAAACGAGTACTGGGTGAAAATACCTAACAAATACAGTTTATTGAAGAAGAATTAATTGACTTTTGTTTTATTTTTTAATTTTGATTTCAGTTTTACAGTAAATACAAATCACTTACCTTTCTCAAAATGGCGCCATCGGGTCCTTTCAGGATTTTATCCTGGAGAATGTCTTCCTTCAAAAAATTCTTAGTGTGAACGAACTAGCTAGCTTTGACCGTAAAATTTTTCTGAATCAAAGCTTTTTGCCATAAAGCCATATAACCATCGAAACAACCCGAACGAAGTACAGTGACAGTTCACGGACGTTTATGACGTTTCCATGTGCCACGTAACGTCACTAACGTTTGACGTTTCCATGTGATACGTAACGTCATTGAAATTTGATCTCACTTCAGTCCTGTTTTGATCTAAAAATGTAGTACTAAAACGTCGTTTAGTGGCATCAAAATAAAGTGGCATTACAATGGAGCCACCCGAGACTATATTTTTAGAGGACTGTTTCAGTACCGAAAACTGGCCTTGATATGATACTTTTTTTTTACAGTGTAATTTTCCTCTGAGAATAATTTCATTAGGGAATGAGAAGGACCTTTATTATATTTGTCACCAAAAAATAGTGGCTAAGGCATTGCCCTTTTTTTATTATCATTTGCAGTTGAAAGGTATTCATTACATTTCCAGCCGACTTCTGATCGAAAACAATATTAACTTCTAGATTTACATTTTGTTCTAATTAAATGTATGATGCGTAGGATTTTAGCTTACACGCTCCACTCTAAAATTATCCGTGATTGTGCGGATTTCACCTACTGGAGTTTCATCGATTTCTCTACTGGTCATTTTGTAAACCCTGCCACTTTCCATGTTTATTTTCACCCGTCTTCTACCCTGGCTACCATATAATCCAGCAAGAATATTACTACTGTCCAATATTGCAAAGACGTCCCCATCGGGTGTTGATAATACAATTTGTTCTTGTGCTGGAATTGGCACATATTTATGACCGTGTACGGCTAATTTAATTCGTTCATTAGCAGGAAACATGTATCGTCGGAGTTGAAATATTCGGTGCAGGTTCTTTTTGGAAGTGAGCCGAATAAGTTCAAGTTCGTGAAGTCCATATTCAATTCCGTCAGAAAAAGCAATCCTGGTAGGTTGAACCATGCACCTGGCAACAGGAGACCTCGACCTAGCACGAACAGGAGGCGCAGCAGGAGAAAGAAGCCTCTCAGGTGCAAGTTGTCCATGAGAAGAAGTAGATGATGTGCCACGAGGAACGGCAGGAATAGGATCACCATTCGGTAAACACTCAAACTGGGAACTTAACTCTGCAAGAATAAATAGAGGATAACATTTCTCCACATTCTAATCATTTTTTGAAAGTACGTTAGTATATCATCAACTCATTGTGGCAAAATTGAGTCGCTGGATGCCAAAAGGAGGTATAGAATCATTTCGCTATAGAGAGCTGTCCCCTGTTAGCCGCTTGTGTTTCAGTGAATTACAGTCACCCCCCCCCCCCACTCTCGCGAAATATTTTTGTATTTCCTTCTTTCATCCGCCGCTTCAATTGCGTGGCAAGACTGTGAACATTGAGGGGAGATTTCCCTGGGAAAATGCTTGAAAGCTAGAAAATTAATATTCAGGGAACATTATTTGAAAAGATCAAAGACCTAGACTTGAAAAGCGTCTAATTTAAATTTCGAACAGAGTGTGGATTCCGGAGAAGAGTTTATAAATTTTTTCCAAGTTATAGATGTATTACATTATTATACTCACCAATAGAGTTAAGGCTGACTGCTAGAGATAAGAGCAGAGTACAGACGATTCTCATCATTTCGAAGTAGAGGAAGAACTGATAAACGTGCATGTCGAATCATTGTCCCATTATCTAAATTTAATGACTGCAGTAATTCACACATGTGCACAGGTACCTACTTCGCTGAAAAACAATATTTGTTTAGAACTAAGTTTACGACTTTAAAATTGAAGCCTTTCTGTTGCTGAGATATAATTCGAAACTGTAGAGGAGATTTACGCAAAATGTGCGTGTATTTAGTCACACAAAACTGAGCAGACGTTAATTTTAATGAAAGAAAATTCACATAGCCTTTAGAGCTAAAAGCGTCTTCTCAACCTTTTTTGGGATATATTTATTACCGACATCTATGTGCATGTCCGCGGTGGATCATTCCCAATGTCTATGATCCTTGTACCACACGACCATTGTAGTTCTTTTAGCGGCTAATTTTGCACTCGTCGATTTAAAAAATGTCGCCTACATCCCTAGTTGGACCTTTATCCTGATAATTTTGGTCAATAGCAACCAGACAAGCTTCTCCGCGAAAGGACAACTCATCAGATGCTCAAATTTACATCCAACCTGTATGTAATTAACATACAAACTGCAGCAAAAATTTGGAATCTTCTAAACCATTTTTCTTGTTTGTTTTCATTCTTTTTATTATTGTTAAAAAATATACAATCAAGGAAAATCTGATGTTTTAAAAGATCAATGTCTTCGTGATTAGGCGGATTTCACCTACTGGAGTTTCATCGACTTCTTTGCCGGTCATTCTGGAAATCCTGCCACTTTCCATGTTTACTTTCACCCGTTTTCCACCCAGGCCACCATATGATCCAGCAAGAATATCACTACTTTCCAATATTGCAAAAACGTCGTTATCGGATGTTGGCAATACAGTTTGTTCATGTGCTGGAATTGGCAAATATTCATGACGTCGTACGGCTAATTTGATTAGTTCATTAGCAGGAAACGTGTATCGTCGGAGTTGAAATATTCGGTACGGGTTCTTTTTGGAAGCGAGCCGAATAAATTCAAGCTGGTCAAGTTCATATTCAATTCCGTCAGAAGAAGCAATTCTGGTAGGTGGAACCGTGCACCTGGAAGGAGGAAACCTGGACCTGACAAGAGGAGACCTCGTCATAGCACGAACAGGAGGCTCGGTAGGAGAAAGAGTCCTCTCAGGTGAAAGCTGTCCATGAGAAAATGTAGAAGATGTGCCATGAGGAACGCCAGGAATAGGGTCACCATTCGGTAAACATTCAAACTGGGAACTTAACTCTGCAAGAATAAACAGAGGATTACATTTCTTCACATTCTAATCATTTTTTGAAAGTACGTTAGTATATCATCAACTCATTGTGGCAAAATTGAGTCACCGGATGCTGAAAGGAGGTAGAGTAGAACAGGGCGAGGCAGCCAGAAACCACATTTTGGAGTGCAGAGCACTTGTACCGAATGGTGTCAAATTTTGTATGGTGTTATTAGAAAGCTTGATCCTTTGGCTACAAAATTGCCTCTTGGCATTTTGACGTAGCTTGCACATTACAGTTTCTACAACCGTTTTCCAGAGACGCTATATTTTTGCTCAACTGTAAAAACGTGGGGCAAGGCAACCACCCATCTATTACTTTGGGCGGCCTCGTTGACGGCCGTCACAAGCAACTCACTTTTCAGCCTTTTCAGCATGATCTGTCGTTTGTTGGCTACCTCGCCCCACACGTGCTTTTTTCAAAACAATTTCACACAAAAAAGTATTTTGAATATCGAAAAACCAAACATTCCATCGTGTTAGGCTCAAAATTCTACTGCGGAAAATACTCACCGACATTTTTTTACACGAGCTATACACGAAGGATAAAGAAACGCAAATCACGAAAATGTTCCTTCTGCTGGTAGTTTCCCACAAATGAAGCTGATTTTTGCAAACTGCTACAGTCACGAAACTCAACTTTCAGCAATTACAGCGAACTAAACCAACGGACCTTACATTACAAAGGCGCGCGATTTTGATTAACGCTGTGGGAATATAAAGAAATTGGCTGCCACGCCCCACTGGCTGCCTCGCCCAATTGGATGCCTCGCCCTGTTCTACTCTATAGAATTATTTCGCGACAGTGAGCTGTCCCTTGTTAGCCGCAAGAAGAAAGCTGGAAAAGTAATATTCACTTTCCAAAACTAAAATATGAATTGTAAACTATAAGTTAATTTTCCGAAAAAAAATAAACTTTTCAATTAAGAGGACAACTTTCCAGAAAAAATATTTTTCATGAAAAAAAATAATTCAGCGGACATATCGGCAACAAAATATAAATTTTAAAGGAAAGGTTAATATATTCGAAAAGAGTTGAATTCTTAACCTTAAAAGACGAATTTTCAACAAAACAGTTGAATTTGCAAAAAAAATGATGTCTTTTCAAGAAAATTGTCTCGACCCCCCCCCCCCCCTCTTTGAGCTGTTACGTAATCAAGTATGATCCCTTGAAGCTTCGAAAGTAATATCCAAGAAACATTATTTGGAAAGATTAAAAACTGGAATTGAGAAGCGTCTGCTTGAAATTTTGGACAGAATGCGGTTTTCAGAGAATTTGTCCGAATTCCGGAGAATTTGTTGGAATTCCGGAATAAACGTGAAATTCTCCGTTTGTCATGTCGCAATATGTGCAAGAAATAGAGAGTTCAGACAAGTTTTTTTTAATTTATACGTATACTAGACTAGAACAGGGCGAGGCAGCCAGTGGGGCGAGGCAGCTAATTTCGTCCTATTGCCATAGCGTTGATAGAAATCACGTGCCATTCGCTTGAAAATTTAACCATATCGTTGAAAATCGTTTTTTTTTTATCGAAAGTTATTTTCTTGGGTTTTAATTCAAAATTTGAGTACTCCAGTTGAAGATTCTTTATTTTAAATGGAACTTCATTCCTTGACTACAAATCTGACTATTTTGTTGAATATTTATTTTATATTTCATTTTCGGTTGAAAATTTATCTTTTTTAGTTGAAAATGTAACTACTTGGTTCAAAGTTGAACTACTTAGTTAAAAATTAACTTTTCTGGTTGAAGATTCTTGATTTCAGTTGAAAATAATTGGGTTAAAAATGTAACTATTTTGTTGAAAATTCGGTTTCATTAATTGAGAATTAACTTCATAAGCTGAGAATTCAACTTATGCATTTTTTATTGTAAGTTCACCTTTTACAGTTGAAAATTCAACCAGTGGGTTGAAAATTCATCAATTTTGTTAAAAATTTATCATTTTTGGTAGAAAATTAATCTTTTTAGCTGAAAATTTAACATCTTGGTTAATGTTGGAACTACTCGTTAAAAATTTATCTCTTTGGTTGAAAACTTAATTATTTGGTTAAAAATTCGCTTTTTTTTGTTGAAAATTTATTTTTTAAACGTAGATTTACCTATTTGAAGAGGACAAATTTTCACAAAACGGTCTAATTTTTGACCAAAAAAGTTTACTTTCTACAAAATAATTGAAGTTTTATCTAAATAATTAAATTTTCCATAAAAAAGTTGAAGCATTTTCAACCAAATTCTTCCATTTTTTAGAAGAAAATTGTATCTTCAACAATACAGTTAAATTTTTACACAATAAATATGACTTTTTTCACAAAATGATTGAATTTTCAATAAAAACATGAATTTTCAATACAATATGTAATAGTTGATATTTCAACCTAATTACAAATAAATTTCACATAAAATATTGAAATTTTCCACACAAGTGTTGAATTGTTCTAAAAAATAATTAAATTTTTTACAAAAAAGTAGAGTTTTTAACCAAATTATTGAAATGTCAAAAAAATGTGATGGCTGATACTTTGCAAAAAAGATGCAATTTCTATCAAAAGCTGAGAATTTTTAAGCCAAGATGAAGAATTTCTGAAAAAATAATTGAATTTTGGACAGAAAAGATAAATTGTTGCCAAAAGAGTTGCTTAATTAAATTTTAGGTATATTCCTGAGCCAGAAGAAAGATTTTATGTAAAAAAAGTTGAGTTTTCAAGCCAAAGTATAAATTTTCAACCAGAAGGTTAATTTTGTGCCAAAAAGTTGAATTTTAAACAAAAAAATACCTTTTAAACAAACTGATAAATTCTTGACTAAAAATAATGCATCTTAAACTGAAATTGTTGAATTTTCAATGAAAAAAATTAATTTCCCACTAAAAATTTGAATATTGAACAAAAAATGATTTCCAACAAACTGTTTCAACCTTCAACTCAATAGTTGAACTTTCAATCAAAAAAGAATAATTCAAAAAAAGTAGTTTAATTTTTAATCAGTGAGGCCCCCTGAGTAAGATTGATTCTCGAATCGCGGGCCTGATTTGTGGTGAGGTCTGAGCTGATTGCTTCATCACGAAAATGCACCCGCCTATTCATAGCAGCCAATTCAGTAATTTCTGGTGAAACGCCAGAAATTGCACAACAACTTGCACAACTTCAAGCAGCCCTCTTACAGTCCCAACCTTGCTCCCCAAATTCTTGTTACCCAAATCGAGAGTGGAAGAATTTTTGGAAGAAGTTCATTGCTTTCAAAGGAGAGTTTATGAAAAAGGATCAACATTAAAGAATTATCATCTACATTTCTTTTGAAATAATCATCAGTTTTTACAGGACCAATCTGAGATGATCAGTATCAAAATATCAGTCTTTGCGAACCCTCGATAGAATCCAGAAAAAGTCTCGGGGATTCGTTGATACTTGTTGGATCGGAGGAAAGAAACACGAGAGAAGAGATAATCCGGCTATTAGAGATGTCCCCTGGACCCTGGAGATTCCTGGGGTTGACCAAGTCAATAGATCGTGTCTTGCAAAGGTTAAGGTCATTTAAGAAGGTTCGACCAATTTGTTCTACAGACTCACACCTTTTTCCACTCTTATCCTAAAGACCTAAGCACCTCCCGGTCAGAGAGTCAAGGGATCAGTCTTTTTCGGATCCTTAAGCTCTAAAAAAGTAGCCCTTCCAGGGAAATCAATTCGCCAAATTTTCTTGCCTTTTCTTGGGAAAAAGAGCAGCTTCACTTCGATGTGAATTTTTTCACCATTATGGCTTAAGACATTTTTTTGGTTTATTTATAAAATAACTGGCTGTAGGTCGGGAAATTTCATTAGGGAGAGTCAGGATTTTGAAAAAAAATCTGGAAAAAGTAAGGAATTTTCATAAGAGGCACTTTAAGTTACTGGTTAGAATGGTATATTTAAAATTGTTCTATTTTTGTTAATAACAAATACATTTACTTGATTTAATTCAATTTGAATTAAACTCAATTTTTAAAATGTAATTTTGAAAATTAAGTTTTTCGGTCACGCTGATTCAGTCACTTATTTTCACTAAAAAGTCATCTTTTTGGTTGAAAATTTAACGGTTTTCGTAAGAATACTTCAGAATATTTCGGGGATGTAAATTCAATTTAAATCTTTTTCGTTGAAAAATTTAACTACTTTTTTGAAAAATCATCTTTCTTGGTGAAAAGTTTGACTATATGGTTGAAGGCTGCACCAATTTGTTGAAAATAATTATTTGTTTAATATTCATATTTTCAGTGGCAAATGAATTTCTTCAATGGAAAAATTTTAAATTTTCCTATTTTTTGGTTTAAAATTAAACTTTTTGGCTAAAAATTAACTTTCTGGTTGAAAATTCATACTTTGGTTCGAAAATTCAACTTTTTTTTACAAAATCAATTTTCAGGCTCATACTTGAAATTCAATTTTCCAATTTTTTTTTTTTGCGAAAATTTATCCTTTTTTTTAAAATTTAATTACTGTTCCGAAAATTCTTCTTCTTGGTTTAAAACTTCACAGCTTTTGATAGAAGTTGCATATTTTTTGGCAAAATATCAGCTATTACAATTTGTTTTTTCTGAGAATTCCACAATTTGATTAAAAAATCTGCTGTTTTGTTAAAAATTTAATTATTTTGGAAAAAAATTCAACACTTACGTTGAAGATTTCACTGTTTCATTTGAAATTAATTCGTAATTATGTTGAAATATCAACTCTTTCATATTATAGTAAAATTTTTGTTTTCATCGAAAGTTCAATTTTTTTTGTCGAAAATTCAATTATTTCGTAAAAAAGTCATCTTTTTTGTTTAAAAATTTGACTGCATCTTTGAAAATGCAATTGTTTCTGGATGAAGATCAATTTTCCCCTAATTTAAAAATTCAACCACGTGAATGAAAATTCATCTTTCTAGGTGAAGCATTCAATATATTGTTTGAAAAAACAACTATTACGTTGAAATTCTTCTTTTTTAACTGGAAAATTCGACACTATTTTTTTCAAAATTAGTCTTTTTGTTTAGAAATTTAGCTTATTTGTTGAAAAGTCATCTCCATGGTTGATGATTCAACTATTTTGTTGAATTTTTATATTTCTTGATTGAAAAATAATTTTTTTATTGAAAATCTAAGTTTGGGGTAAAAAAACTTAACTTTTCTTTCCTAGAAAATTAATTTTTGGGCTTAAGAATATACTTGAAATTCAACTGTTTCATTTTTTTTGGTGAAAATAAATCTTTTTTGTTGAAAATTTAATTCTTCATACAAAAATTAGTTAGACAGTTTTGTAAAAATTTGTCATTTTGGATGAAAGATTCATTTCTTGGGATAGAAAAGTCATCTTTCTTATTTGAGAATTTATCTTTTTTGATCAAAAATCAAATTTTTTGTTGAAAAGTAGGGGAAAGTAGAAGAAAGTAGGGGGAGTAAGCGGGAGTAGGGCAAACATGGGAGAGTAGGGGAAATAACGGAGACTAGGATAGAATAGAGGATGTCAGGGGAGTAGGGAGGGAAGGAGAGAATAGGGGAAGTAGAGGAGGGTTGGTAAGGTAGAGAAAAGTAGGGGAAGTAGGGAAGAGTTGGTAGCGTAGGGGAGTGTGAGGAAAGTAGAGAAGAGTTGGTGAGATGGCAGAGATTGGGGGAAGTGGACGAGAGTTGGTGAGGTAGGGGAGAGTAGGGAAGTAGAGAAGAGTTGGTAAGGTAGGTAAAAGTAGGGGAAGTAGAGGATAGCTGGTAAGTTGGGGCAAAGTAGGAAAAAGTAGGGGAAGTGGGGAGAATGAGGGGTAGGAAAGAAGGTGAACTTATTTGGGGGAAGTTAAGGCCTTCCAATTTAAGGGTTCAGTGGAGTATAGGAGGGGGCAGTAGAAGAAGTGAATATGAGGTTTGGGGAAGTGAGGGGAAGTATAAGAGGAAACTGTAGTAAGAGAAAGTAGGGCAAGTGAATAGAGGGTATGCAGAAAAGTGGTAAGGAGCGTGAGGTTATGGAAGTCGAAGGGGAAGTACAAAGTGAAATAGTAGCGGCATAGAGAAAAAGTACCGATTGTCTTCATTAGAATTTAATATAAAATGTTCAGCAGAGGTTATCAATTAAGGTTTCGTAGGCAGTGAATTGGGTGGAATGATAGAAGAGGGAAAATAGATAAATTCAAGGAAGAGATTGAGAGGTGAGGTAGGAAACTAGGGGAGGAGAAGGGATGGTTGGATGAAGTGGGGCGAAAAGGGGTGTAGAGAGATGTAGGGTGGAGAGAGGAGAGAGGTGTAAAGAAGGATTATGTGGAAGCAAGGGATAGAAAGTAGATATAGGAAGAAGTGCTTTGAGAGGGGAGGTCAAGTAAGGGATGGAAGGGGTAATAAGTAAGAAAAAGGAGAGAAGAACAGAGGAGCGAGAAGAGAGGAGAGAACGTTTAATGTAGGAAGTAGATAACAGGAAGTAAGATGGGGGATGGAATTATGGTAGTAGATGTGAGAGGAGAAAAGGTAAGTGGAGAAAGAGTAATAGGGAAGTGGAAGTAGAAGATAGTTGGTAAGGGGAAGCAGTTAAGGTAGTATATGGGTAGGGGAGGTGATGTTGAAAAAGTATCTGTTACGACAGGCCAGGGCAGTATAGAAAAAAGAAGCGTGGAGAGAGGAAGTAGATGAAATGAGGGGTTGTAAAGTGCGGGGTGGTAAAGTATGAGAAGGTGAAACAGGGGAAGTGAGGGGATGTGAAGTAGGAGAAGCGAGGTAAGGTGAGTAAGGGAAGGCAAGTGTGATGGGGAAAGTAAGGGAAGTGATCAAAGAAAAATTTCAAAGAAGAGATGGGTCAAGGAAGGGAGGGGAAGCAGCCGAGAGGAAGGGGAGTAGAGAGGAAAGTACGAGAGGGGGATATTTGAACGACTCGATTAACATTTAAATTTCGCTCTTGAATTGACGCTCAATTCTATTTTTTTGAAGTGCGAATTTTCTGAATAAGCACTTTCAGTTTGAGTGGAAACGACTTGGTTTTGCCTACTGATTGATCAACACTGTTGCTGAATTAGCGTCGAGCGAGATGGGCATATTGATTGGCAATCAGTGTCGGCCTGCCTGAAGGATGAAAACGGTTTGCCATGGCAAATATAGCAGGCAGGACGTGTACTTGCACCTCAAAATGCAAACACTCCCCTAACAAAGAATGGACTCTCGTGTCGGTACAACATTCAAATATCGAAACAGATAGGTTTGAATTGATGATTTACCAGATGAGAAGAAATTTTGGCTGGAATTGAAAAGAATGGAGAAATGAGAAGGGGGGGGGTGGAGAAAGGTAGAGGAGAGAAAAATGGGTTGGAAAGTGGGGAAAGAGGTGGAGAGGTGAAGTAGAAAACTAGGAAAGGGGAAGTGAGGGTGAAGAGGAAAGGATTGAAAATGGGTGGAGGGAGAAAGTGATTTTCGTTCTATCATTGTAATGAAAGCAAGATA